>JAQIWS010000041.1:0-80051 GCA_034696085.1 Stigmatogaster subterranea
TGGTGGCTACAATGTACGCGGTGCGCCTAATATACGAGGTGCGTAAACCTCGGTGTTCACATACGGATAGAATACCGATTCTAGGTTCACCAGTTTGGAAATTATTAAGTCTCTTAATTTGAAGAATCGTTCCAAATTTTATTGCAGATGGTTACAATACCGTACTACGAGTAGTAAAGTGCTGTAAGGAGCAATCTACTCCTTACAGCATAGTTTTATAATACTGTAAGGCGCAATTTACTCCATACAGCATATTACTAAAATGCTGTAAGGTGCAATTTATTGTTCATAATAGTATTACCATCAACAATCACATTTGAAACCATTCTGCAAAAAAAATTAAGAGACTTAATACTTTCGAAACTGGTGAACCTAGAATCCCTGCCAGCTGAACAGGCCTTTGGAGTATTGCTTTTGTTATGTTGCAACGGAAGAGATGGATATACAATGCAAGCTGGATGTGAAATGGAGATGAAATTCCATGAAAAATTTTGAATTCAACATGACCGAACAAGTCGAGCGGCGAATCTGTGGGCGGCTAATCAATTACCCAAAATTCAGCCGTACTGAGGGGGGCTAAGGATAACCCATATTGAAAATGCAAATTTAAAAAAAAAATTATTACACTGTAAGTCGTCAGTATGTTATAAATTTCAGCTGATTCCTTTTCATTCACCATGCAGATTACTGTATACTTAGAGATCCAATTTCATCCTGATATTCATCGACTCCAAATGTGCGTGAAACTTTACATTCCAATCAAGTTAGCAATGAGATTGAATGAACGCGAACGCGATAACTCATTCGGAGTTGAAAACCGAGTACCTGCAAGGTAAAGAACTCAAATTCTATTAAAGCTGTCATTCTTCAATTCTTTACTTTTTAATGCTCCAAATCAAATCAAGCCCACTTAGTGGAACTTTAAAATCAAACAAGTATAAATTTAACGATATTCATTCTCTAAATCAACGATAATACCTCAGAACGTTTAAAATTCAATTTAAAAGACTCGATTCGATTTCACATCTTGTTTATCCAGTACTTTTACAAGTGGCGTTAATGCATTTCTCGTACACGCACATATTAAACAGCTGACCAATGGCAGTGCACAGACGAAAAATCAATCAATTTTTAACTTAAATTTTTTTTGTAATGTCGGAAATTATTCCTTTTTTCACTAAGCGAACAAAATTATTACCTGAGAACATTACGAGATTTTTAAAATTAACATTTAATCACCCACTCGAAATGGCTTTCAGGAGACTGAAAAATTTTCTTGATGACTATTGAGGAAAAAAAACAAAATAACACGGACACAAAGTAAGAGTAAATTAAAGAAAAACAAAAAATGAACAAAGTAACACTGTTGACTAAACGTTTCGAAGAAACAAGTGCGTAATTGAAACACATGATTCACACTACAAATTCAAAATCATTAACAAGTGAGGTATATCTAAGAAATGAGACAAAATGTACTTTGGTCACGGACTTGATAGTGCGTTTTATCACTTGTGTATTCTGCACAAAAATAAACAGCCAATGGTCCCCTAGCCATAAAACAAGTAGATTCCACATTGGTTTCATACCAACGTAGGAAAACAGGAAGAAAATGCTCCTAATATTTTTAAAAGAAAAAATAGTGTTAGTTAGGAAAACTAAAATGGTGATACTTAGCTCTTGCGTAAAAGTAACAAAATTCGTCATTAGTCAGCATTTAAATTATGTCAAAATTGACGGTCAGTAGCGTCGGAAGTTTTATGTCAGCTGTTTAAACAAGTTTAGTAAAGATTTTTTCAATAAGCGAGAGAGAAAATCATTTCTGATAACAGCTGAACTTTCATAAATTAAGGAAAAAAAACAACAAAAAACAGTAAAGAGAAAAAAATGTACACAATTGAATAAAGTTGATACGCTAATACGCCTAAATAAGCAAAAAATTATAATAATAATAATAATAATTAATGATTTCCTTCAAATGGAAGTGTCATATGATGATGAAAAAAATGTTCACGTAACACTTAGTGAGACCGTCCCTTCTCCCAATACTACAGGAATAGGAATTTGACAACTCATTTGCACATTATATCAACTTTCAAATTGTACTTAATTTTGATACAAAATAACTCCGATAAGTAAAACTAGTCCATTCGCGTTGAAGATTGCGGTTCTACATCAACTAATCCACTTACAACTCGACAATTTGTATTTTTTGTTTTAAACTTTTCACGAAAGCATTAAAAAATTAAAAAATTCAAATTTAATTTTTAAGAAGTTGAAAAGATGCGAGAATTTACCCCAAAATAAAGTCTATCCAGCACAATGCTAACAGACGGCCAACATTATTGTACAAATAAATTCACAAATCATTTGCACGTTGCGTAGGAATGACTGAAAAAATCAGACTTGAACGAAATAACGCTGAGAATCCTAGACTAGGCAAAGCTGAACGAATATCAAGGTATTAAAACAAAGTTGAGGTGGAGAAAAGAATGGGGGAGGGCAGGGGAATGGAAATGATATAAATTACAACGTATTTACAAGACAATTTGAAAGCATGCAGGTTTTTTTCTTGATATGTACTGAGGTTTTCGGTCATTTTTCAAGTGACCGTCTTAAAGCCAACCACACTTTTTTAAAAATTATTTAACAAAAATAAAGGAAACAAAACCAGAAAAAAAACCGTTCCAAATACCACACATTATGACATGTGACAAATTTCTTTTCCATTCCAGCGGTACCGCGCACTTAATCCCCCTCAAATTGATCACCGCTAAGCTGGGAATTGGCGTGCGCGTCAAAATCTTTTTTCAATAGTTTATCAATTCGGGAGAAAAACAACAATTTAAGCAAAATCAGGACTGGATTAGCATTTGTTATCACAGGCTGGTGGTATGGCATCGTCTCCTTCGCGACTAAACTCAATGGACCTCGATGGCAGTAAAACCTTACACCCGCCACCTCCACCATCTCCAGTACCTCGTATGTACAATTCAATTTCTTTCCTATAACCAGACATCTGCGTAATTTTTTTGTGCCAATTACCGTACTACTACGTAAACCTAACTTAAATAAACAAAAATAAAAAGTCAATTGCATTGCTCAATCTTTCTATCGAATTAAGATTACCATTTCATTTTTGTACGTAGTATTTTAGAAGAAAATAAAATTTAAAAATATTTTGTAAAGCCAATGCTCTTTTCTTTTAATATTTACCGCAGTTAATAAAAAAAACATCTTTAAAAAAAAAAAAAATGCACGCACACACATATGATGGGGGGAAGTCATGTGACAGACGTATCTTCCCAAAATGAACGATGAACAGCACACGTTACCGTAAACTGTTTTGTTAATTGTTTGTAATTGTTATTTCTTTTCTTTTTTAAATGATGATAATCCATTTTGTCTCATTCTCGCACATTTTTGTAAAATCCACAGAATGCAAGCGCTTTTTTGCCGACGCACTAGCTAATCACTCGTTGTTACGATTGCTTGATGCGTTTCCGAGGTGGTCCTATCGGTGGAATCTGTTGAGTAGCTAACGCTCGAAATGCTTCGGCGATTAAATGTGGATGGCTGTGTATCATGGATTTCCATCCACCAGTGTCCATTACATCAGTGGCGTGCCTGCGATTAGATATCAGGTATAAAAATTAAATGTCAAATGGTTCGAAATAACAACAATTAATTATCTCACGTATTGATGAAATCGATCGCCTGGGCTTTCAGTTGATCCGCACTGTGTAAATCTGCTAAGATTAGCACTTCTGCTGCATTCTCGATGGAAAGATTAGAGCAAAGCGCTTCTTCACACATCACTTTTAGTCTCTCCAAAGCATACTACGAATAAAAAAAATTATCGTTAATATTTTTAAACATGTGAACTAACGACAATTTTTCTCACCTTATCAGCAGCAGCGAGCAAATCATCCGCCATCTTCTCTAAATTGGGTGCTTTACCGGTATAAATAAACCTCAACATTTCACGCAGTACTTCGTGATCTACGTCCGTTATCTCTACGCGATTCTGAGCAAACAAAAAATGAAATTTATTATTTACTCTGATATAAATCGCGCTGATTTTAATGAAATACCTGTTTCCTTTCTTCCATTTCGTGTTCAAACATAGCTGCGAACACGGGAGATCTCGCTAAAAGATAAAAATCAAGATAATCAGATTAATAATTACAAAGTAATTTAATCCGTATCGTCTACTCACCAGCCAAAATAGCTTTGTGGGCTTGGAATTCTCGTCCACCAACGCTTAACGTGACATCACTGAACCGTTGGTTTTCAAATAACATTCCGAGATCGTCCGCTAATCGACATTCAGGTACTTTGAACTGGACAGCGTTGGATTGACCGGAGATATTGACTGAATCAGCTACAACACTGACCTAAAATAATAAGCGTAAATTAGTAAAATAAAAATTCCTAACGCTTCTTCAGAAAATCACAGTTTGTGTAAATCGCTTACTTCACAAAACAACGTTAATTTATCGTCAGGTAATAATCCATTCGCCTCATCCAGCAAGAAATCCCTCCGGATGAATTTCTTAAAACCCCAATCTTTGCCCTGAACAAATCGGTACGCCCTCTGGCTCTCTGCAAACCACAAATTCAATGATTATAGATTCAGTCGCAAAAATTTAACGACAAAGGCGAGATAAATTTCTTACCCATTGCTTTGGTTTCTTCGCGTTTGGCATTAAGGATGGAAAACTTAAATTTGGCTCTAACTTCACTTTTGTTACAAGAGACTAGGAGTAAATATAACGAGAGATAGTCTTTACTCTCTTCATCTAATCCTTTAGGATTTACTCGCAGGCACCTAAATCGAAAAAAAGATTTTTAAAAAAACATGAAAATTGGCAATTTGCTGCCAAAAATTTAATATCGAATCTCACCACTTTAATTTGTCGTTGGCGCCAGCTGAAAACGTGGAACTCTTCAATACTTCGCCCATTTCTTCCCTGCAGAAGCTGAAGTTATTTATCGTCCACATATAAGAGAACTTAACCACTTTGACCTTTAAAGAAAAAAACAAAAAGCAATTAAAAAACCAAAATTAATTAGTTATTCAATTTTAATCGACCGAGCAAATTTATTCCAAAAGAGAAAACAAATTATTTTTTTTCCTTTACCATCACGCGACTAAAAACCTCGTCACATTTGACACGGCGCATTAACCACTCACAAACATAACTTATTCCTCCAAACGTATTTCAACTACATTTCTTTGATGTTGAAGGTCATTCTAACTGCATGACCTCCAGGGTTAGTCTCTCAAAACACATCCACTACTCATCTCTGGAGTAAGAGCAATCACCGACAAGGTCACCCCCTCGGAGTTTGTGGTCAAAGACCAGGATAAGCATACCAAATGCGCAGCAACAGGTGAGAGATAAAGGTGCGAACGATGCTTACGAATGTTTTCGATTCGTGCTCGATCATTCGTACTTCGCTCAACCTTCCGACACGAAACTAAAAATCTCAATTTCTAAATTACTTCTTTTCACTTTCGCTCGTTTTAAGGCTACGCACATAATAATAAATAATTTATAAAATTCACTTTCCCTGAATCGAACCAATGAAAATTAAGATATCCAGGTCAATAACATTTGGGGGAAGCGGGAAAAAAAAATCATCTCGCATTGTACTTCGAGTAGCAAAAAAAGCGCTACTCATTGCCGTTTACAAGAAATCTGACACCTGATAATTAACCCAATTAAAAACCTAAGGATAACTCTCGCTAATACTCCGATCGTGATCGTTTAAATCTTATCAACCACTCTAGATATTCTTGAAAAAAAAATTATATCAACAATTTTTTTTCCCCAAACGTTACATAAACTCTATCGTTACAACACGCGAGAAAAATAAAAATAATTAACAAACAGGTCTCGGAGTCGAGTCGAGTCGAGTCGAGTGTCTTTGAAATTATTAATCAGAAAACTCAGAGGACAAATTTATACAAAACCCTGACCATTCCAGGTTTCCTGGAAGTGCAACGTAAAAATAAATATTCGAATCAGAAATTTATTTTAAAATAACCCGTGGAAGCGGAATTTATTTCCCTCTCGAGACCTTATCCTTATCAATTTAATCAGCCGCACCGTAAGTTCAGATGCAGCTATTAAAGCTCTTTGCTTTCACCAGTGCCACGTGCGGCAAACGAGAGATCCACGTCAAGGTGAGCGCAATGCAAACTGCGCCGGCAATCCACGTTCAATCAGGTTTTATATTTCAGGATGTTTGCCAGGATGTTAAATTTGAAACAATAATTCTCCCCAAAAATCAAGGCGATCCTGTCCGTCACGAGTATTCGGCATCCTAACGCTTTCAATTTACCACGAGGGCCTTTTTTTATTCTCTATTTTAATAACTTAAACGATTCAAAGTTATACTCGTGACTTTTATCATACGATGAATGATTCATTTTCCTCCGCCTTTAACAGTCGGGGAAATGGCAAACTGCCACACAGATGAACATTTGTACAATTGTCTCTTTCTGCCCGTTGTCCTTCAAACTCAACTTTTCCCATCAAGGACAGCCGCTCACATTTTATGGCAATTTTCATGGGAAAGGAGAAAGAGTTGAAGCGGCGAAAAACAAACAAAAAAAATTATTATTTTTTTTTTACAGACAGGAGAGGTGAAATAAAAAATTAACTCGTCTTAAGAGCATCAACATCCAGCTCACATTTCCTCTCTCGATACTCAACTCACTCCCCTAAAAATAATCCAACGCTTCAAATCCTTTCTCCCCCATCGAACATATATTTTCACAATGGTTCGTTCAATACAAAATATTGATTCGGACATCGTTCGCTCCTCCCGCAAAACGTGTTGTCTGGGGGTTGCCATCCTTTTGTGATGAATATCGGTCAAGGCTGGCTCAGTTCACAAATCCAACCGTCATTAATTTTTATATACTCCCCCCAACTAGCGAGAGGTTCTTAATGTCACACGTCGGTCCTTGGAAACTCAAGGTGCAACTGGCAATTACGTATCACCACAACGGAATGCCAAAACAAACAAACGCACCAACCGATAAAATTTTTTCCAAATATAATTTCCATACGCGGAAAAAAAATAATTAACGCGTCTCTTCTCCGTACTGTATACAACACCTACCCCTCTCGTTTAACCTAAAAAGATATCGCGACCCTTTTACCCGCGAACGCGTAACTTTAAACTCCCCCGCGTATCAATTCGCAAAAAAGGTAATAATAAAATAATAAAAACAAGAAATAAAGCATCATCATCGCACTGCCCACAATGACATGCTCCGTGCTTAGCCTCGAGTCTATATAGAGAAGGGATCAGTGGCAGGTTACGGCCATTAACCTCCCATTACCTGAGTAGTGGCAGCCGCGGTTGAAGACCTCAACGGGGGCAAGAACGAGAAAAGAAACTTCAGTGAAAGTAACAAGTGGTCAAGTTGACAGTTTTTCCTCACGTTCCGTGCAATGAACTCTTTCGTTTTCGAAGTGGCGTACGAAGATAATTCTCTCTAAACTAAACATCCGAGAAGAAGTAAACGCAAAACGTGACGCGACGATTCTTTTTTAATGCTCATTAAGATGGCATTTTTTTCACGTTTTGTTTCAACCGAACTCCACCTATCAATTAACTTAATGCCGAAAAGGCGAATATTCTAGTTGTTAGTACAATTCCCAGAAAATTCGAAAGCAAAAAAAAATTTTTCTCCCAAAACGGACAGAGACAAAAATCGTCGTGAGTCATCACCGGGCGAATTTACAAACACGCCACGTATTTTATTTATTTACCTGCGTATAACACCAGTTCTCGGCTACCGGTGTGTTTATTTCATTTGGTGGCGGTGGGCTGGGCACTCGAGAAACTGCCATTGTCCAAGTGACGAATGCGCGGCGTATTTCTTCGGAGCCGGTCAGAAGCTCAGACTCCTGAAAAATGAGACAAATCCCGTCAATCATTGAAAATTAAACGATCACAAACGTACTTCTTCACTTAAGGCATAATTTTTAACATATCAGTATCACCCAGTTCGAAACGAGAAAAATTGCGCGACGTCGTTTCTGAGCCCTTCCAGTCATTTCCTCTTAAAAATTTTACGTTTTTTTAAACAGCAAAAAAAACTCTACACGTGTTTAAACAAAAAAGAAAAGAAATCTCGCTACGATTTGCGAATGTGATAAGTGGTAGTAACGACCAAAGAAACGAGGCAATACGAGTGTAAAAGACGTAGATGTTACGCTGCGGCTAAATTTTACAATCTTATCGTATCTACGATCGCGATTTCTCAAACGTGTAAACTCACTAAAGACCTCCTCGCTACAATAAATACAATTCAACACGGACATATCGTAACATAGTATAGGCCTTCCATTTCATAATTCACCATCTTTTTTATTATTTTTTTCTTCACGTTAAAAGACATTTATTTCAAAAAATTCATCCAACCTTTACCTCATTTTTTTCACTTGTCTCGCCTTACGTTTCCACAAAAATATTGCACATTTCGATCGCATCAACCTTCCACTATCATTCCAACTCTCATCTTTTCACCTTTTCCCCGAGAATCCCTTTTCCCTTTTCTCCTAAACTCTCTAAGCTCTTCTCGAGCGAAAGCTGCTTCGCAAGCAAGCAAGCAACCGACGCCACTTCATCACTAGGTTGAATAAACTCTCCACCATGTCAATGCTCTTGCTGCACAAACTAGCTTCATCCACAAATATTTCTCATCATTCTTCCTCTTCCCTACTTCTTATAAAACAACATCACTAACAAAAAACACCATCAAAATTTACTCCGCTCTGTTTCGCTACTTAAAATTACAAAAAAATAAAAATTAAAAAAATTTCAATCAGCGAGCAATGCCATATTAATAATAATAATAATAATAAAACCAGTGGGAAAATACGAATCTTTAAGTAGCTGAAATTAACGAGAGAAAAAAAATATTTCAATTAAAATATTTGGGTAATTGGGCGACATTAAGTAATTTCGAGTTTGATCAATATTTCCTCAAACAATAAAACGAAGAAGAAAAAACATTTTTCGTATATGTCCATAAAAAAATTTTTTTCCATCAGTTTAATTAATGTACAAAAAATGATTTAAAAACAAAACACCTCGTTTCTTCACAGACGAGTTTTAAATTATCCCACATTAAATCTATTTAAGGGCTTTGACCCCCGGTTCTATATTGGTCTAACTCCAACGTGTGATGTTGTATTAGACCCAGTTCAAAGTGTAATAGTTTCTCTCTTGACAAAATCTAGGTTGGCTAAGTGAACGAGACAAGAGGAAAAAGTATACAAAGCCTGTACTAAATAAAACAAACTGTCAGAACTCCCGCCCAGCATCTGCATTATCTCTTATAACAGTTCAATGAACCTTCACTAACTAAACAAAAAAAAATAACTTTTTTTCTTACACAATCGATCTCAAAAATCGTGGTATTTGACCAAAAAATTCGTCTCGCAACGTATAATTTCCCTATCACCGTCTCGATTTAACGACAACCGGCAATTTAGAGCAAACGCAAATCATCAGATTCAATTACTCGTTTAAAATTTTTCCAAAATAAAATAAAAACTAGTTCAAAAACAATAATAAAATATAAATTACATTTCCCGGAATTTTTTTTTCCCTCCGCGAAAATAAATTTTATTTTCCCCACAAACCCAACAAAAAAATATCCCTCCTTCGCGATCAATGTCGTCGATACATCGCGCAAACACCGAGTATACTCTACTGTACTGTGCTAAACCAATTTTTTCTTAATTTTGATTTTTAAAGGGGGGCAAGATAAATATTAATTATTACGCCAAGTATACAATACGGGTCAGGTCAAAGCCTTGGAATGCCTCATTACTGACTACGGATGCGATGATCATTACTATTGTAAGGTGGATTTGTCCCACTTCCTATCCCCAATGTGTGTTGAGGGGACATCACTTCGCACGTGAAATTTAAAAGACAAAAATATTACTCCGTATCTTTTTTTTTTGGGAAGTGTCGTTCTGACGAAGCGTAATTGAAAATCTGAGGAAACGCGTAACCGCGTCACGAGAGCGAGGTAAAAACTAGAAAACAACAACAACAAAATCAATCGACGTGCGTAGGCACGGGGGCGTCGAAAATCATCGTCTAACTCGCTACTTTTCATAATTCGTAATCGCAACTTCCTCTACCGTAACTCGTCATAAAACAAACGAGAAAACCCAACCATATACTTTATATCTTTACATAACGCTTACACCACAAAAATACTAAAATCGCGAGTGTTTCAATACTAATCAGTTAATTAAGCGTTAAGTGCAAAACCGAGAGCTTAATTAATATTGATAAGCGTGAACTAAAAATGCTTCCCCAGCGTGCAAACTACTCGCGCTCAAAACTTCGGACGCGATTACGTCAACGGTGAATGGAAGAAAAAATTACGTAAGGGCACCACGCAGTTACTCGCTTTATAAGCATTCGCCAATTTTCGTTCGCTTCTTTTTTCCCTCACTTTACCGCGCAATTTCATGCAAACTCACTCCAGCTTCTGACAGTTGGCAAAGGAGGAAATCCTGCAGTTATTTAGTTTTTCAAGGACGTTTCGTGCCAGGGCAGAGTAGATAGATGTAGTAACAAACACATACAACCTTGTACTTAGCAAATGAACCTGATATGATGAAAAAAAATTCGTTGCAGTAAGCGAGGTGAGTGGCTGATAAATACAGTCAAAATAAATACACATATCGTAATAAAGAAAAAATTTTTGGTATTCGTCCAAACAGCTGTTGCCGAAGGTAAAAGTTTGAGCACCGCATCGGTTGTAATTATAATTTGTTCGATCGAAAGTTATAAACCCAAATTATTACATTTATAATACCAACAAAATTTCATTGGTATAAAAATAAAAAATTGTATCCTTGAAGAAAAAAAACAGCTGTTTTCTCGCTTTTTACATAACACTAAAAACATCACCGATAAATAAACTTCGCGTTAGTTTCGTGGAAACCAAATAAGCGAGTCGAGGCAAATATTTCCGAATAATCAAAACTGCCTCGAGATGCTCCCACCCCATCCGGTCCCATGGCGCTCGGGTCATGATCTGGAATCATCAACGATGGTCCAGCTGCTGCTCGCGCCAATACGTGACCCGCGCGAAGCAGCACGTTAGACATCTGCCAGCGGAGGAGCTACAAAATTATATTCGCGCCGGTTAATTACCAATTAGTGCCAATCTCCGTCACATTTGCCTCGGATCCTTCGAACGTCGATTTACATTAAAACTCGTCGAGAATTACGCGCGTTACACTACGAAAGTATCGCGCGCCTCTTATTTACGAGGTAATGACACAGGTCATTGAAAAGCCAACAAACCCGGGTGAACTACATTTCACGATACAGTTTCTGATTTCGCACATTTTTTTAGCGCAAATAAGCGATCACCGATTACTAATGCAAATTGACCCCACTCCAATACTCCCAATAACCAACAAAAAACTTCCAACAAAAATTATCAAACGTCAACTGATAACTCCCACCTGGTTCCTCGTGGCCGTTATCTTTCGCAATCGCAAATACACGTGTACCTTACCTCCGATCGAGGCGATCCTCCGCACGCATCGATCACGTAACGTCATTCGAGTTATTATACAATTCACTCGTGTGTACAAACACTCGACACGCGGAGAAGAATTCGCTATCCAAGGACCAAACGCGCTTCCCGACCTCGCCAACAACACAAAACATCTGCAAAACGGAGCTTGCCTACCTCAACTCGTCTAGAAATGGGTCACACTGGCCAAAGAAGCAATCAGGAAACTGGGCTACCCCATATTGACAGTGTCAGACCTATAAAACAATACTCGGTCCGCTACTTTTGATCCACACACGTGGCGGCAAATAAACGATCTCATTGTGGATTTTTCCCGACGACTGTCTCGCCGGTGGGAGGAGAAAAAACGCTTTATCCTTGAATTTTGGTGGCCGCAGAAATTTAAACGAGAACCGAAGATAGGAGGCCGGTTTCTCGTTCGGACCAGTCAGCGATGGGTCAGAGTTTAAAAACTTTTGCTAAGAACGATGATATCATCGTGGTGGTGGTGGTGGTGGTGGTGGTGGTGGTGGTGGGGAAAGAGAGACAAAAAAATTTAAATTTCTCTTCGGACGAAATGACCATGAAGCTTCACCGCGAAATAATGCCGTACATCCTTCCCAGTAACAACGCGGGGGAGAAATACAGAGAAAAGGAAATGTTTGTACAGAATGGGTTACCTACTTTTTCTGCCTATTATACTTTACTACAACGCAACTTACACGCGCTTTTCACTTCTTCCAATATAGGTTGCCAATTACATGTGACACATCTGAATGTGCTGTAGATGTAGTTTTGGCACGTAACCTCTTTTATGAATTACACCTAACTGAATATTGCGTTATGTTTAAGACCTACTCCATATTCGTTCGAGAATACAAAGGAAGTCCTCCTCCTCCTCGAGAAAAATGCCGCCAACCGCACAACACGCGCCCCCGCCGTTAAATACGCGGGTTTTACATTTCAGCATCCAACGGAGAAATAATCTATTTCAGGCAACGCTCCCGCAAAAACCTTGAAAAATTTACTGTCACGCTGACAGAAGGTTAATCATAGTGAAACGGGCATTTCAACAGATCACAATCTCAGATTAGCTTTTAATCAAAAACCCTCCTCCCTAACAACAATTTTTCCTCCCAACCCAAAATGGCCATCGATTATTCATTTTTAAAAAACAAAATCTCGTTACCATATCGTTACCATGTAGCGAAAAGAGATCAAAATAATAAGACCAAAAAAATATTAACCCAGTGGCAGTGGACTTTAGCAACGTAATCATCGGTACAATAACACAATTCCGTTCCTTTCAGCGAACATCGCACGAGGCAAGGTTGTTGAAACCAACATCCACACGTGTACGAATATCCGTCTGCAAACCTTGGCATTAAAGTTGATACAAGGTGGCCCTAACTCCGCTGCCATTTTAGTCGAAGGGTGGTTCGGCAGAAAACGCTCTCATCTCCTCTTTTTATTCCTCCGATTTAAAAATCCCCGCTTTAGGCTCCGCGTTTGTCTCGACTCTCATTAGTTTGAATGCCAAACTAAATTTAGAAACTCCCGAGTTGACTTTCCAAGCAAAATATCGTTGTAAAAATCTAACTTTAATCAATAAACAACCCACCGATGCGGTCAAGGTCGCACGAGACCAATAGGAGCGGCCTAGCCTGCGCGAGTGCCTTCCAGATGCCGCTAGTCAACAACAAAATTCATTTTTCGAAAACAAATATAAAATAGTTCGCACGATTTTTGATATATAGATCCCAGTGTTCGCGTGCGTATTTACCCCATAAATTTAAATTGAAGGTGGCTCAATGCTGCGCCCTTGGTTTAAATTTAGACAACGTACACACACTAAGTACGAGTTTGGGTAAATTCTGCGTGATGTGTACCTCCACACACGACCTAACCTAACCTTCCCTTCCCTTCTATTCCTATTCCTATTCCCCCTCGAATAACGCAGTGGAACCCACTCACAGATATTAATCACGAGTACGGTCTCGACGGAAATCATTCCATCTTTTTGGCACCTGAGTTACAGAGAAACTTATTGCACGGTTCTCTATTCTCATGCTAATTCGTTATTTAATATCTCTCGACTGAATCGTTTTATATTCTTACATAATAACCACTAAAATTCGAATCATCCTTCGCTTACCAAGGTTGATTTCGTTTATATATCGCGTTGCACAAGCAACGTGAAAAATTTCCCCAATAATCTAAACTAATCTTGGCTGATTCAGTGTGAGGTCACATCAATGCCGACTTTAGCACAATTCGCTTTCCAAATTCGTCGAAATAAAAAAGGCAAAATTGTTTTGTAGTCATCGAAACAACATTTTTTCAATTAATCTATCCCTATCAAACAACACTTGCTCGAGAATTTGACCTCGCAAAAATTTTTCGCAGCTTAGCCGAATACGCCTAAGCCTACTTCGCTGCCGCAGTTTAATTTTTTAAAAACGTTCTCGAATTTGTACGATCGATTTACTACCGATTTCGTAGTAATTAACGACGCAACTTAAAGTGTCTTTTCTTGTCATAAACAAACAGCTGAGGTTTTTCGAGTGCGCTTTGTCTTGCCAGGACGCGAAAACCATAACCAGCTCAAGGCCAGTGAAAAGCACAAAGCCAAGCTCCTAGCGAATATTCCGTTCAAACGAGACTAAACTCACCTTCTCACTGCCTTTCTGCCTGCTTCTCTTCTTCCACTACACTTGAAACCCATGAAGTACACTTGGTGAGATTGAAATGCTCACAACGGACCATGCAGCGACGTCAATATTGCCACCCGTACGAACACACCAACGAAATAAAGGCTATGGCCGGCTACCGCCACCTAGCATACGGGTCTCGCTCGATCCTCCACGCGCATGCGTCCTGCGATCGAACGACCGGGAGAGTTTAAAACCTGGAACACCAAACAAAAAACGAAATTCTAAGTAAATTAATCGATTGTATTTTTATTAACTGATAACTTTTTTAATCAAACGTGACGTATAAATGTTATTTCGTGTAATCAGTTTATTTCATTCCGTCGATGTTGATATTTAATCGAGTCGAGCTCAGGAAATAATAATAAAAAAATTTCATCAAGCTAGCCTTGGCCGTAATAAAAATGTAAACATAAAATAACTCACTACACGATTGTACACAATCGGAAACTTAGGGAAAGAAACGTAGTATCTAATCATCGCACCAAAATACATCCCCGATACCCAATTTTTTTCATAATTATTATTTTCGGATTTACATCATCAACGACTTGACCGACTAATCTTAATTCTTATTTCACTAAAAACCAAACCTACCCACAAAAACATTTACCAAACAACACTCTAAAAACCTCCCCATTTCTAATTTCTAACAACCCCAAACAAATTTTTTATTTGTAAACCTTGTTTATTAAAACAACAAAAAAAAAGAAAGAGGATAAAAGACTAAAGAACCCCAGAGTCGTCCTCAATTCCTCTACCTGCTTTACCCTCCCCTCTCTGACCCGTATTCGTTTGGGGGTATCTTAGATGGGACGCTGCATCAAGCAGGGTGCGCCCCGCCTCAAGTGGTGGGGGGAACAAAGGGGGTTGCGAATGAAGAAAAAAAATACAGTAAAAAAAAAAGGGGAAATGGGGACAGAATCAGACGACGACCGCATTGCATTAGTAAGCGTTGCTTCTAGGCACCGGAAATGGACAATTTTTCGCCGGTGAGTTTTACTCCCACTCGACCAAGAGGTAAAGTACAGTAAAATGTACGCTCGACGCCTTAGTACGACGTTACCGTAAAATGTAAAACCTTGTTTTTAATTTAGACACACGAGGTAGAACCTGTCCTCCCTTTTTAAAAAAAACTTGTCAAGGTTTTGTTTCCTCAATTTGTACACTGCGTTGACTTAAAAAACTTACCCACAAAAAAAAGACAAAAAGAAAATAATTTGAGCAAAAGATTGGAAAATTACAGTCTGCAGTTGATCATTTTGGTCTTTTAGCACCAACCACACCCGTAGTTTTTAACTTTCACCCTTTTATTATCACCATTATTTTTTTTTTCTTCTTCACTAATTTTCTAAATTCGTTTAAAAATAAATTCCCTCAGCGATCTTTTGTGTTTTTCCATTCCATCGACTCAAAGGTCAGCCCTTCCAGGTCAAATTTCTGATTCCCGAAGATGACCCATTTGTTTTTGACGGTTCGTCTCTCAATGACCGTTGCCGGGCGACTAAACGGGAGCAGGGCGCCACAAATTTATCCGCGGGCGCGCGTCAGAGGATGCCGAGCGAAAGGCGTTGGCGTGGGTGTGCGAACAGATCCGCACAATCTCGCGTATTAATATAAATTAAAAAAGAAGAAGAAAAAAAAATAAAATTAGGACGTTTTAAATTCCTCTTCAAAAAACAAAGGAATTACAACATTTACTATCGGGTCAGAGCAAAAACTATTTCAATTTCGTAAACCGCACGTTTATGTAGTACGTACTCTATTTACACAATTTAGTCGTAAATCCATCTTGAGACTATCTAGGAAGTCAACGCGACGATTTACGATCTTCAAAGTTCGAACCACAATCGAGTTCTTAATAACGAGACGAATAAATATTGAACAGGGACTAGCAATGGGCAGTTGCGTCGTCCCCACCTCACAAATGCGGAAGATGTGCGGAAGTCAAATGGCGAAGAGTGGTTAGTGACCCTCCCTTCCCTCCTCCTCCTCCCTATTACAGTTTGTTGATCCATGCACAGCCACCACCCGAACGCACAGCGCATAAAGGAAGGTGAATGTCGAGCCATCACCTGGCTTCACTCGTAGCAGGTCAGGACACTTGTGCACCCAACCAGCTGCCTTACGAACCCTGCAAACAAACACTAAAATTAATTTCCAAAAAACATTTTTAAAACTTTAACTTTAAAACCTGGTTAATGGCCCCGTCCATTTTATATTTATAGATTACGATTTACAACGGTGACGTGTAATTTAAGACTTTAAGTCAAGGGCCCTCGATTTTGTTGTTGAGTTTGTATTTTATTGTGTATTATTATTATGTTTTTTTGTTGTAAATTAGATCGTGGTGATTTGTCGCGTAATAATTTTCACACCTCAGGTGACAAATCACTCCCGGATAATAAGGAGGTCATTAACCTATCTTTCTCTCTTTATCTATGTCCATTAGTGTTTTTGACTCGGGTTATCCCACGAACACGATTATAGTTTATTCTTCCGAGTAACGAACAAAAAAAGTTTTGTTTTTGAGAATAATTCGAATGATAACGAACAAAGTAGAGTTCGTACATCTCATCTCGTGTATACTTAAAAGAGAGAAAGTTTCCTTCTTTTGCTGCGAGACGAGATTAAAGTGAACTGAAAACACGGGGCATTGACCCAACGCAGAAAGAAAGCTACATTCCCAAAAATAAAAAAATTAATAATATCACGTTACATTTACACATACCGCTCTCTTACACTCCATCTCGGCTTCCTGCCAATTTCGACATCTTACCGAAGCGTAGTTTAATTTGACAAAATGACAGCGTCGTGGAAACAACTTTCGATTGACCGGATTAACATAATTCCTTTAAAAAAGAGAAAAAGAGATAAAAATATTTTTATTTTCTACAGTATACCCGCGCATTCCGCAAATTCTCTCTTATTGCTCTGATTACTCAATTTATTACATTTACTCGTAGTACTAGATAACCTTGTTTCGACGTGTCGAGATAACCTCTTTTCAAATTATTGACCGCGAGCATCCACAACCGAATTACGAGGTCCGCGGTAAACTCCAGAGAGAAAGAACAATTGCACGTTATTGTAACGACAATCATTGAACTTCACTCCAAGGTGGATGACTTGACCGTGAACTGACAACCAATTGCCCGCCCACATCAGGGTCACCGCAGACGGTGGCGCCCTCGGTTTCGCACTCTCGGCCCGGGGTCACCTTACACTACACTTCTCACACGCGGTCGCGCGAGTGAACCCCAACCGTTTGTGTCCGGCGCCAACCCCGAACAGTCGGCAGCGACCCTTCCCTCAGCACCGGGCTCATTCTCACGCACTGCCCTGCTCTAGATGCGTTTCACCCCAAGCTCGCGGACCGCGTGACCCGTACGGTCACCGAGGGCGCTGCCATTCCACTGCACTCTTGGGACGATCAAGTGCGAGAAATGGAGCATAGAAGCTTCATAGCTTCAACGGGACAACGTGACACCGATTGCTCAATTCGACGACACGACAAATGTTTAATTTTAAACAAAAAAGATAATCAAACACGGGAAATAACAAGTATAATAACAACGAGCAAACAAAATATTCGACGAGCGTGAATCGCGTGCATAGTTCCAGGATAACTCACTGCCACACGTGTCCACCCACGCATCATCTATTTTATAAATAGACGTTATATTGAAAGTAACAGTTTTAAATGTTTAATCAGTAATAAAGTCATAAAGATAAAATCTTGGATCCTGGTTTGAGGGTTTGATAAGAGTACGAAGCGGCTTTTGTGACTTTTATCATAAATTTAAAAACCGTGCCTTCGTTGTTGTGATATCGTCTAAAAAGTCTAAATTTACTCGAACACGAGTAAATGGTTCCTAATAGATTTGTGTCTGCGGAGGTATACAGAGAGATCAATGGAGTACACTAACGTAACAATGCTCTCCTTTGGGGTCGCACGCGCCAATATTTTGACCCATATCCGGCGCTACGGCCCGTGTACGTTCCAATTTGGCGCGCATTTGCACTGGAACTGACCTATTTACTTTTCAGGTCACGTGTAGGTCTGCAAAAAATATCGGCAGGAAACTCTCAAACGGATTCATCACCGCTGGTTTAGAAAAAGTAATTTTGCTCTACCCCACAAAGAACTACAAAAAAGTCTCGCAGGTAAAAAATAAATTCCTTTTAGAAGCAAATAAACCCCAACGAAGTAACTTTTCGGTATTTCAGTACGAGAGAAAAAATAAAAAGCGATTTTCACTCTCTGTAAATAACCTTAGGGATTTTATTTATGAGTTTAACACACTTTGTGTGTGGCGCTCTCGAACGAGCATAAATTAAAAGGTGGAACCAAATTCAAACCGACTTAAATTTCATTTTTAAGCGTGAAATTTAAATCCAAAATAAGTAGTAAATGGGATTATCGTAAATTTAAACCACAGCTGTTGTTTTTTAAACCGTGTCACATTTTATGTTCACTAGCGGAAATATATTTTGAGTGATAGTTTCGTCATCTTTACGAGGATATAAAGGTCAAGGTTTGTCACATCAAATTGTTTGACAAATATACATGTTGAAATTTTGTTTTGTAATGCTGATTTATTAGTTATCCATTTTTTTTATCTAAATTTGTCACAGATATTTAAACAAAATGTAGATTATCCAAATATTAAATTTACGATTTACCAAAAGCGTCAAATAATTATTTTAAAATTAACTCACAATAAATTATGTCGTATTTAAAAATATGCTTACTGTTAGCTGGTGAGAAAGTATTTAGTGAGACGGGCACGATTTGAAGTTAACAGCTCGGAGAGCAAGAAACTTGAAATGTATGTTTGAAAATAGAAACTTGTTGCCGCGTGATTCTGCGAACAATTGCCTAAAGATGGCGGCGAGGTCGAGTAATAGAAGCGTCATTATTCCTAAATTAACTCGCATTTCGTGAAGGTTTATTCTTAAAACAAATATAGAAAATTTTCTAGACATTGTCTGAAACCTACACATTCCGTGATTTCACCTTTTGGATTCCACCACATGCATTCGATTCGTTATTTTGGTCGCAATGTTTTAAATCTATTTTGAATGTTTCTACGCTACTCGTGAAAAAATAATTTTTAGAAACTGCTACTTAATTAAAATTTCAGAACGTTTCCTTCACATTTTCCCACATGGTTAAGTACTAGTTTTCAATCAATCGAGCATTCATTATGAAATAATTTTTTCTCATCGACTACAATCGCCGTCGTGAAGCGCACCCTCGTGACGATTGAGAATTGCATGTTTTATTCAATAAAAACTAAAATTTTGCAATTAAAAAAAAAAATAACACGAGATGTGATGTGTTTATTTTTAATGTAATAACGCATTAAAGATATACATATCTCTAAAATGCTATTAATTTACTTTCCAGTTTTAAATTAAGCAAAAATCAACAAAAAATTGTAATTTAATGGCGTGCAATTGAATCATACGAATTTAAAAAATACAAATTTTGGATTTATTGTCAAGTACCAAAAAATTTAATTAAAAAAAAAATCATTACTTGACAATTAAAAAAAATAATTATCCAATTGCACGTAAATTACGTATAAATATCCTAAAAATATTCAAAGATGCCACAATGTGTAATTCTACAACGCTACAGTGGAATTTTTCTTTAATATTTACAACCAAGCTACCTAAAATCAAGTACTGAAAAAAAAATCTCGCTTCCAAGTCCCGAATTTGAATTTTCAAATTTTCTTTCAAAGTTACAAGCACACTAGATGCAACATTACGGTAGGACCAAGCGTACGAATAATCATTTTACCACGTAACTATCAAATAGAAAACAATCCACAAATATTTTATTTCTTCCGACAAAGGTCGAAACGTTATCCTCACCAATAAAGTAACTTCATGTAAAAAATGTTTTTTAAGTGCCAATTTTACAGATGATGATTGATATAGCCTTATAAACTTGCCCACAGTAACAAAAGATGAAATTACGTGGAGAGAAATAAAAAATTAAAAAAAAGTAAATCGAATCAATGACAATTCATCTACGTCTAAAATAAAATTTACTGGTATTACCGTGATGTTAATGAAACAGATAATTAAAAATTGGTAAACAACATTCAAAAAAATTATATATATCTAATGCCCACACGTTTACTGTACCTACGTATACCAGAACTTATTAACCAACGTGAAACGTAATTAGCGAATTTTAGATCAGCAATGTCCTTTTTTTCTTATTCTTTTATTTCTTTTAACGTTGTAATTCGCGGTTTTTTGACGAGATCGTTAACACTGTAATCTTTTAAGCAAAAATCACTGTTAATATTGCATGAATACAGCATCGCGTGACGTCAGCGGGTGATTAAAATGAAATGCAGCAAGAGTGCAATTTTTATTTTCCCTTTCTAAGTTCATTTCACTTTTTGCCATTATCCTTTTTTTTAGCCCGGGCTCCAGTCGTCGGATCTGTTTCGATATCATTGTTCAACCTGTTACCACTGGGAACGAGAACCATGCTACCATTAGCGGCCTGTTGTAAGGAATAATCGCGCAATGGGTACGAATTGCCGTCAGCATCTCTCATACACTACAAAAAAGGAATTACAAGTCAATAAAATATTCGGTACATTTTTCAAATCTGTTTTCAAATCTGTTACCTGGAAGACGTGTCTGTATAATTGGCTATACTTCTCTTGCAAACGTTGTTTTTGTACCACCAGCACTTCACGATCCCGAAGAATATCGTCCTTGTTCTGAGAAAGATCTTGAACAACCTCAGCTAACGTTAATATCTGATCCAATTTTCGTTTACGGCAATTCTGCGCAGCTACCTAAACGCACCGTCAACAAATTTACGTCAATTAATTTTATTCCTAGGCAACCATCTATTATTTTTTCACTCACTTTATTTTTACCGCGTCGTCTGATATCTCGGATCAATGCCAATTGCGATTCGGTTAAATCAAATTTCGAAATTCGTTCGTTGAATTCGTCCATCGGCAGATTAACGATTTCTTCGGTATTCAGAGGAATTTTCAAAGCCCTAGCTCGTTTTTCGTCTCTCGAAGTATACTCTTCCTCAGTCATCCTTTTCTTATGCTTGTCACGCACGGTAGGTCGTTGTGGACTCATCAGCGCTTCCGAAGGTAACTGATAGGTGTGATTGTGCTGTATATGACCCAGCCCGGAATGGACATTGTTTTGACGCGCAAATTCCATGCTACAACTGAATTTATGCTCCGGAGGATCTATTGCAGTTGCCCCTTCCACCATTTCAAACGACGCTCTTCCATTTCGATCTTGATGATTTCGATCGTACGGATAATCCGAATATTTTATTCCATCGGGTTGATGCACCATTGTCGGATTTCGGTTCGAATGGTATATGTTCCCTCCTATTCAAGAAAACAACATAAAATTAGTTTATTTTTATCTATTCGTTATTTTAACTTTTTAATATCGTCTTACCGAGAGCTTGATCGGTGGGAAATCTCTTCCCAAAGAGTTGGTACTTCTTTTGCGCAACTGGAGGCATCGCTCTCTCCAGAGGAGGATTTCCCTGCGTATTTAAAGTTGGCGTCACGTGGTGCCGCGAAGTATAATTATAATCGTATGGTCGGTATTTATTTGGTAAAGAAGAGGAATGATGCGAGTAATCCATTCCGCCGTAATAGCGATCGTGATCTTCGGGATGCGACGAATTAGAACCCGTTTCTATCCAATCCTAAAAATAAACACATTTATTGAATAAAACAAACGAAACTAGAATATTACCGCGGATATATTCAATAATTACCCCGTTATTTCTGCAATAACCGTGAACTCCGTCGGAAATAGAAGCAACTCTTTCGGAAGAACCCATCGAAGAGACGGCAGAATCGCTGCTCGTGTCCATAGCATCGTCGTTCTCCATTCTCATTGGATATATTCCTGATAGCGTTCAAATGCGTTAGTTTAACACTATTCGCTACTAAATCCATTACTCTTACCTGTAATGGTTTGGTTATTCTGCATGTATCTATCAGTTCCGTTATACGACCCTGATTATTACGAGAAAAAAAATCAACGTTAAATTTATAATTTCAAACGCGCATGAGCACGACCTAAACGACTCGTTATTACCTTCGTTCATGGTCATATCCATTAACTGCAAATCTTCATCATTCAAGATAGACGACAGGAAGCCGTCCGTCGTTTGGTTCATCTCCGTGTGATTATGAGGGTAAAGTAACGAGCCTCCATCACCGCCATATCCCACTCCGTGACTCGTACCATCTCCCATAGGCTCACTACCGTTAGTTAAAGTTGATAACGAAGTGGCAACTGCAGCTGCAACGGAAGAGATTTCTGCTGAAAAAAAGGGGTGACCATTTCCATGGCATAAAACTATATAGACATTACAAACACTTTCATTCAATCTCTCAAGTACTCACTACAAGAACAATACTACGGTACGATTACGATAATCATGATTTGGATTATACTATCAATGATTTCGAAATTGTGAGAAGCAAATAAATAACGTCTGCGCGATTAATCCGTAGACGATCACCTGATCGGCGACGAGTATAAAGATGATGTAACAAGCTTATACGTTTAATTTACGTAAGTCTCAACGACAACACAACTGCAGTCGGATTACTTTCTCTGCGGGAATGTATAGGGTGTTTTTGCATTCGCCTCACGCGGAGTGTGTAAAATATCGCGTTTGGTGTTTATTCCTGTTCTACTAACTCCATAAATTTATCTTTGTGTTCGTTTTATACAAAAGGTAACAGATGTTTAGGTTAATTCGTAAATGGATGGACGAGTGAGTGGGTGGAAGGGTAGGCAGTTCACGCTGTATCGTGTTTGTATTTCCCTGACCAAATCATCGTCCAAAAGCGTAAACATGCTGACTCAACGTTACAGAATTAAAACGCACATCTTCAAACGGGCACAACTTTCACTTAATTAATCTAAAATTAATTCATGACAAACTAATGAACGGTTTCAACAATTTTACCTATTGCTTTAAAACGCGCACGTATTTCGTACATTTAAAAAACCGCATTGCAGCGCGATTCCGTTCAAACTAATCATCGACGCAAAACTAACGCTTAACGCGTAACATAAATTCACTCGCGTATCGTACACATAGAAAACAAATAAAAATTATAATAAAAATCGTAGTTTGCTTACCCATATCGCTGTGGTACGACGATACATTGCTGTTTATGTCACCCATCGGAGGCGCCAAAGAAGCATTATGCAGTAAAATAGCGCTGCGGTTGTCGATGCCGCCGAAGCTGGTGTTTGCCGTCGCCGTGTAGTTGTGAACGGGAGCGTGGACCATCGTTAGCGGGTTGTGAATGTCGGATTCGGAAGACAAAGGCAAACTCAAAATGTTGGCCAAATCCTGCCAACGTTGCTCCATACTAACAGTACGAAGATAGGGCATCCGGGCCTAGATGATACGCAAATTGGTAAAGAAAAACTGTCAATTACACGCGGAACATTTATTTACAGCAATATGTTTTCACATTGTGCGAAATATGTCGCTCAATTCGTAGCAAAGGTACGTATGTCGGTATACGCGGCGCGCGATTTAGGCTTACGGCTCCGCTCCTTCAACGAATTTCTCGCGCAGTGGGCCCCCAAAACCAACGAAATTGATTTATTTCGTGCGAAGTATTTGTTTCAACCATCACGCTCAAATGAAAGACAGCTTTCGATAAAATGGCATCGCTACATTTGTCAATTTTGACACGAATTTTCCTTCTCCTGCCTCCGAGTGAAAATTTCTGCGCGTAGCTCAACTACACAACGCATCTTCATTTCTCAGCCATAGAAACCTCTAACGTTCGCACCATTTTTTCACCATTACCACACTGAACATTAATATCTAATAAAAAAATATCCATCTGCCAAATGCGTGAAATAGAAAACACCAAACAGTACATCGCAAGACTAATCCGAGACACATTTAGATTGCAGTTTCAAAAGCAATCGGACGAGAGCATCGACCCGCACAAAAGACATAATTGAAGACAGTCTTAAAATTACATCAGAATTATCCTGTCCATCACGTCGTAACAGCAGCAAATAAATGACATCAAGTGACCAGCAGGTTTTTTTTCATCTTTTTTAAGGGGGAATACGAACAACATTTAACCCACGGCGATACAAGAACTCGATGTTCAAACGGTGGGCCATGACAAGGCACAATCTTACGACAGCTCCAAGAGGAGGGGTGGGGAAAGATGTGAAAAGTTAGAAAGCGAAAAAGCGACAAACGTCATGTCACCGAGCAAACAGCGGGTGAGCGATCTGGTTGCTCACTTTACATACCTCGCCGCCTTTTATTCACCAAGCCGTAATGGCTGCCATTGCACGACGCCCTCGCCTAAATCGCGTAGGATTTCTGTTTAGCGACCAACCTCGCACTTGCCGCGGTGGGCGAAGTGTTTTCGATCGTTTCCACACAAAAATATCCAACGATGTTACGCGAAAAACAACATCGCATGCAAAAACCGCATCGGCGGACGATCGCATCCAACGTTTTTACCTGAAGGGTCCGTGCGCAACCAAGAGGGGCATTTGGAATTCTCGCAAAATGGTGATGAACATCTGATTTTAAAAATCCTTAGCGCGGCAAGCTTTTTCACCCAACCAGCCTGATGACATCATCACTTTCCCGGATTGCCAACTGCTTGTGCGCGTTTGTCGGCCTATATTTTGTGACACAGTAAATAGGTGGCGGCAGGAGCATCGTTGGATTACCCACCCACGACACACCCAAACACAATCCTACCAAAAAAATTAACCCTCCTTCCACAAATTAATTATTTTACCGACTGTCGCTAATTTTACTCCTCGCGCAAATCACGTGATGATAGTAATACACCGTTAATCCAGCCAATACCGAAAATAATTTTGGTCTACGCGGGTAACTCGGACGAACTAGTCCGCCATTTCCTCCGGTACGTTTTTAAGTAGCAAATGGTTGGAAAACAAATTTAACAATCGGCGAGGCGCGGGTAAATCTTCAAGAGGGGGAGCGTGTCTTAAGTGTACCTTTTTCCAGTCAACTTCCACCTCGAGTGACTCCCTCGTGCCCACACACATAGACCACGTTAAAATAACAACACCGACGCTAAAAGCTCCGCTTTTTCTTCCTCATTCTCAACCTAAAAGACTCGAATTAGAAACAATTACCTAAGTAAATCCAATTTTCAATTCCAGTCTTCAGCTACGATAATAACACCTGCCTTTTTATTTTCACTTTTTATCCCAACCAGCTTTTCAATTTTTTTTCCTCATAATTTTTTTTCGCCTTTTCTCTTAACTACACGAGCTGACAGGCAGATGAGGGGTTGCAGACAATACTTTGAGGTAAATTGCATTCACACCTTTCCCATCAGCCACCCTCGCACAGTTCGCTGGGGGCCATAAACAGTGCTGCAAATTACAAGCATAATTGAAAAAGTTCTACTTGAATAAACAAGATAAGTGTAATTTCCGTACACTTGGTTAAATCTTGGGAGTGCATACCTGAGCAACTTTATTTCATGCTAGACTTCACTTCTAATGTAGCTAGGCCATTGAACAATTTGCTTTTATATTTTCTCGTTGCCCACGCAACTATTTATTTTTTACAGATATAAATTTTTTTGGTCAGCTCCATTCCCGCCACGGCGCATTTCAGGCGTAGATTCCGACGTTGAAAAAAAATTGTTCGAATAACTTTTGAACATTCGAAATCAGAATCACTTCGACACCTGTTTAAACCTGGATCGAAGTTATAGATGCAAATAAATCCCAAGAGCGTAACGGTCTGTTAGTCCAACTAATGAGCAACGCCTTATATGGTTCGCTAATTGAATTGCATGGCAAGATTAATGGGTTACCAACTAAGTTCGTGTCCTAGTACAAGATCCAGTACCAATTATCACGTGTTAACAAAAACAAAATGGACGAATTACAACATTCTCAAACTACCAAACTACCAAACTTTAACGTCTCACCCCCAAAACTTTCCTTACAAATCCGCCTTCAAAAACCAGAACGATTTCTTTGTTCGACCTTTTCGCGCTCTAATTACCACGACTGCAATTTTATTCCAATATACGAAAATATTGCGACACCGACATCGGGTGCCGTAACGACAATCGTTATCGGAAAGTCAGGAGTTTGAATCATAAATCGTATCCCTCAAAATATAAAAAAAAAAAGTGAATTTAAAAAAATTTTTAAACGAAATTCAACCCAGTTGGGCAACAAAGGACAAAAGCTGCAATAGCAAAGACCCGTCATAGTAAAGAAAGCGTAGAACCAATCGGCCATGACCACTATTCCCCTACATCATTAATCATGCGTGAATGAAAAGTTAACTCTTCTATACCCAAATTGATGGATTTAATAAAAGAAAAAATAATTACGAATTATCGCGTACCGATTTACGTATCCTTCTGCTACGTTTGAGCGACGGAGGCGTATCGAAATATGTTCGAAAATATTAGATTAAAGAGCTCACCTGGAATTGTCGGCCGTGAGGGTGCATGTGCAGTTGAGTTGCTTGAATCATTTCTTCGAGTTGCTCGAGTTCGGCGCTCAAACTTTCGTTTGTACCGTCCAGAAAAGGTGACGACGCTGCTAAATCAACGGCGCTGGACAAAAAATCGTCGTCCTCGCCGCCGACGCCGGATTCGGGAGATTTGTTAGTTTCTAAATCCTTTAAAAGTTAAAAAGTTAGAAATTTAAAACTAAAATCATGTACTATTCGCCATTTCGCACTTTTTTTTTTTTTTCAAAACCAAACAAAGTTTACAACACATACAGAAAAAAGAGAAAGAAAAAGAAAAACATACCAAACTCAATTCCAATGTTTACGCAACCAAATAAGATCACATAAATAAAACATATCACGTCCCGTGTCTACCTTAATAACCTTCTCAATTTATTTACCATTACCTTCTTTTGCTTCGTCTTAAAAAAAAATACTAAATGCTTAAAACGGATTTATTGTCTTACAAACTTCGAAATTCTCTTTTTTGCCTTTTCGATTCGCTAACACTCGAAGAAACGTAATAAAATTACTAAGTAAAAAGAAGGCACAGGTATTGGAATGAAAATAAAAAACACGAACGCAAACAACTCGCAAAGCTCACGGAAACAAGGACAGAGAAAGAGAAGGGAAAGAGGAGCAAGAAGTTAAGTAAACCTCCTCCATCACCCTTACCTCTCGAGTGTCGTCTTTGTCAAACTCGGCGAGTTGAAGAGCTTCGTCCAAAGGAATGTTTTCAAAGTCGACAGTCAACGACGATAGCAATTCGTCCTCGGTTAAAGTCGCGTCGATAGGACTACTGACGATTTCATTCGGAATATTTACTTCGTCCTCTTCATCTTGAATCACATGTTCACCTGAAACGAATTTCAACACAGATTTTTTTACACAAAGGCGATGCAGAGGACCAAAAAAACAAAAAAACCGAACACATCCAACAAAAAAATTTAAATTTTTTTCAAGAGATGAATGAATTGTCTTAACCTACGGATTAGTAATAATATACATCCTTCGATTCAAATACTTATTCCAACTTGCAACATGTAAATAATGTCAAAGCGATTGTATTTCGACACTAAACAACAACAACACCGGGGGAGGCCTCGATCCGAGAGCCGTGATTCGTTGCCGGCGTCCATCACGACTCCATTCGCCAATCGCCAACGTCGAGCGTCTCCAGCGCCGGCCCCTTCGCCTCCCCGACGTGCGCCATTCAGTGCAACGAGATGAATAAATTCGCTCTCGAAAAACAAATTTCACCGACGAATGCGACTAAATTCTACGAATTCCACAATGTAATTGCACTAATGTCAAATTATCAACAGCTACTGATTATATGTATTTCTCGACGTTTAGTTTCTTTTTGCGCTCTCCTCGCGCGCGCACCTCGTTCACCGATTAATAAGCTCCGCGATAGCATTTGGCATTTAAAGATATTTTTCTTTCAGTGATAAATTTAAGCAATTCGAATGAATAATTTACCGCGTTTGTTTATCATAATTCGCAGAAACGTAACCTCAGTGGATCAAATTCGTGACTATTTTGTCAATAAAGGTAAATAATAATTTCGAAGAGCTAAACAAAATAGAATCTAAATTATATGTAAAAAAAAAAAAAGACAATGTTCAATACCCACGTCCCAAAAAAATCATTAAACGGTAAATACAATATTATACCGCATTAACTAAATCTGTCTTCAGTCAAATAAACGTATATTTTAAACGGTATTCCTTTCTTCCAATGTCCAAACGGCCGTCCTTACAATAAAACGACAATTCACAAAACAAATCGCATTAAACTAATTAATTCTGAAATCAAAAATTAAAAAAAAGTCATTTCCTCTCGTCTCGTTCATTAAACGAGCGTCCAGAAGCCTCGACCGAAGAAAGTCTTTGTTCTCCCGTTACCTTTTCTTCCTCAAACAACAACAACAAACAGCGACAAAGCGCATATTCAGCCACCACATTTGCCAATCACCTAATCAAACACGTTATCCGAGAAAAAGCAAGACCCACAAATACCGAGCAAGGTTAGTGAGTGCAACATTTGTCCCATAAGCTAGAGAAGGGCAAGGTAGGGTGATGAAGCACCTTAGCAACATGACGCAGTACATGCTCTCAACTTATTCCATTTTCCGCATGCCATACAATGCCACTGCACACACACACTTCGTTCGTCGTTCCTCGCCAACCCGCGAGCTACATTCAAAAAAATCTTCTTCGATTTAACATTGCAACCCACCAAAATCTCTCGCGTTACGGTTACAGCACAACCCGAGATTTTACGTTACGCAAACCGCCCTTCGGTAAAAACCGCGTCGCCTGTGCGGATGTTGGTACTTACGACTGAAAACGTAATCGGTAAGTCGATTCGAATCCTATTTTACACCAACGCGTTACGGCTTCCAACGCCCAATCGCGTGACAAGACCAGATCGGTCCGATTCAAACTTTTGCGTTTAAGTTAGTTACGACGCAGGAACCATGCACTACTAGATCCGCACATGCTCTGTCGCGGTATAGTATGAAAGGAGCAAATAACTTAAGAGGTGGTAGCCGGTGCCTGCTGGCGAATCTCACGCGTCGTTCGGATGACGTCTTGACATTTATAACTGACGAATACCATTTTATTAACCCGGAGTGGATATGTATTACTAAAACTCGTTTTCCGATTACTATAATTTCAATACACCCGCGTCGTACATCGAAAAATTTTCAATTTTACGCCACTATACCTACGAAGCGCGATATCTTATAGGACTAAAAAACAGTTAAAAACGTAAATTGTAATCACCTTTTCCCAATCGAGCGAAAGCGAGTAAGTGGGTTGTCGACAAGTTGTAGTCGAAATGCTCAACTGACTAAAATCCAGCGCACTGACTGCGTATAAGGCTTTTGACTAGAGCTTTTTGAAGGACCCCTGCCTCCTCCCTGTTCGGGACATCTGGCATCCCCTTCCAGACAGTCAAGATCATTAATAACTCTTTGCAAGAGAGTTGATTGCTTACATTACCACACAAAAGAGTGTAAAAAAGAACAACGTTATTCGTTGGAATTTGTAAAGATTTAATTGATTCGTGTTTGGTGCATTTAGGCCAAAACAATTAATATTACCCTACATTTTCTAACCAATTCCATAAACAACTCGAAACATTTCCCACTTTTCCAACTTTTTTTCCCCTCAAACGAGTTTAATATTTATCGTTCGCTACCAAAGATAATCCGAACCTAATCTTAATACACAAATTCAAGACGCGCGACTTGGTGACGAGGTTTAAGGATTTTTTTCGTTGTTTTCTTTTCTACTCGCGTGCGTGCTTGCCTTTTAACGTAAAGTCCTCTCTCTTCAGAAAGAGGAAAAAAAATCAATTTCCTCTGATCCCGCAGAATCCTGATTAATGGATTTATTGGTGCAATTCGCATTAATCATTACTTATGACAAGCATTTCAATACATTGACGCTCGCCTCTGCTCTCCTCATAATGCTCAGGAGGGACATCAAGCCTTATCACTCAACTTATGGATCGTCGTCTTTGTGTTCCTCGCTTTTATTTTCCGCGCCAAATCCAGACGCTTCGCGCAATGGGACCCGAGTACATTAACGCCTCGCGTCCAACCTGAATTCAAAACAGCTTTTCCACCAGATAAAAATAAATCCGATAACAACTAAACACAAAGGTCCAAAACGTAAACAAAAATTAAACGGTGCCGAAACTCATTCAAAAATTTTATCCGCAAGTAATTTTCATCGATACCGTATAAAGAACAAAGATAAGATAAAATTAAGTTTAAAGACCCGAGAATACTCGTGTTTTTTTGTGTGTTTTTTTAATCAAAAACTTTTTTCGATAAACATCAACCACTTTTTGACAAGAAGTGCCCTGGCAATCGTGCCATCGTCTGTCCGTAGACGAGGAGTGACACCCACGTAATAAATGAACGTTTAAGAGCCGTGATCGAGATTAATGGACAATACTCCAAAGATTAATGAACACTGCACTAGAATAATTTCATTCCTCGTCATCAATTTGGTGAAAGGAGTAAACGCGTTGGATTTTTCAATCGCCTCAGCTCAAAACTTAATATGCGTGGATTTTAAAATTTTTGACGGAGGAAAAGTGGAAGCTGCTCCTTCACTCAAACTCAACCCCTTCTCGAAATTAAAAAGAGGAAAAGAGAAAGAAAAAATAAAAATGCATAACATCTACTCCGCATGTTGCGCACCTGATCGTGATTAATGTCGACAACACTGGCTTAATATTAACGACTTACAATTTTACATCTACTCAGAGTTAATGGAGCCTGTTTCTTAACAAAAATTATTCTCGCATCAATTTTAATTTTAATTTTTTTTCTCGCATCGACTGTATTTTTTAAAAAAAAAATCTGCGCGTTGGAACAACCGCAAATTTATTGGAAAATTTTATAATTTCAAATTTTACCTGTTTCCGAGTCAATGGTGTAATTGAGTCCAGCCCACGGATTGGTCGGTAACACGTCGTCCGGGTTTGGATTTGCCTGCAAATTAAAGAATTTTAAATTAAAATTTTATAAATCGTTCCTAATTAATAATCAATTACGGCCTTAGTTCAATAATTACGATACAACCGACGTAATATTCTCCTCGACTTAAAAATAAAACAAAATATTCTCATATTTCAAATACATTTTGAATTTAATTTTATCTTCGTTTCGAAAATTAATTTCGATTTATCTTTCGACGTAAAAAGGGAAAAATACAATTTTTTAACGCCGTCGCATTCAGTTTTGATTTCGATCATCTTTCATTCATTCGACCATCAGTGACAAGAATCGAGGGTCAGCTTTTGGCCGAGTTGTGCTTATGAGTTTCTTGCGGCTTTGCTTGTCCTAAGACTGACCGCACACAAACAGCAAAAATATTGCAACACCATTTGTCAACTTGACAGGCCTCATTCTTTCGACAAAAATTCTAAAATATCCAGTTTAGAGAAAGGGACTGAAGAAAACGAAAAAAAAATTTTTTTTTTCCTTTTATCGCCGAAAAATTCTTTTTAAAAAATATTTTTATAAAATATTATTTTCATTAATTCTATTTAGATCTTTCATTCTGATGGAAATGTAATTCCAAACCGACATCAATCTCTTACCGTTGTCTCTTCTTTTCCTTCAGCAGATTTTTCAACTTCTCTTCGCAATTGTGCATCAAATACTTCTCGTGTCACTCCCAAATCAATATCTTGCCGCAACAGAACGTCAATCAGGTCCATGTCCTAAAATAAAACACACACAAAAAAAATAAATATTATTTTCAATATCGAATTTTACTCCATTTCCCGACCCAAACTAACCACAACTCAAATCACCACAAATCCTCCCCAAAAAAAACCCAGTTTTATTTCTCCACAATTTCAACTTTCAACCAATAAAAATAATTAACCTTTTCGAATCTATTTATTTCACTTTTTAACCGAAAACGTCACATTTTTTTTTTCCTTCCCCCAAAATGGATTTCTATCTCCGGGTGGTCGACGCAATCCTTGCCCGGTCCTCCCACCATCACCAAAGAGGGTAGGCCGGAGGCAAAAATGAGATGTTCAACCAGTGATTTATGAAGAGACGGCGCGCGTTCATTAGCTGTTCTCCCCCCACCTGGTTGCCATCGCTCCACCCCCAAAGATGGTGGGAAGCTGCCAGTCCTCAATGGAAGAGGCCTTGCCCTCGCTGTCTACCGATTGGACCGCTCCCTCGTTTCCCGCTTGATCCGGAGGAGGAGACTGATTCACTACAATGAGTAAACGAGGGGAAAACCAGTTTGATTTTTACAACTAACTAAACCTTTATACACATCCCACGCATTCACTACGATTTAACTAACGTTGAGTTTGCTGAATACATCGTAATAAATGAATAAATCATTTTCACTATCGAGTTAAGTAAACGATATCCGGGTACAGTATTTTATAAATAGTGTGGGAAAATTTTTTTTTCTTACGTAATGCAAATTATCGTAGTTTGTCTAAAAAATTTATTCATTTTACGAGTCACGATCTCATATTAGAATATCAATTTCTAAAATATCTGCAAAACACGGGTCGGGATTTAGGCGTAGACATTAGAGCAAATTTTTGATTGGCACCCGCCATAAATCTTTGGTGAATTTCAATCATCCTCGTATATATATCTCTCTCCCTTATTGCACCATTCTTTCTCAAAACTGTCGATAACTTTGACGTCTGCTCATAGTCACAACTCCGTCTTCCTGACGGGTTATTGCATACTGACTTCGCTCGAATGACACACCTCAATACAAAGATGACAAATAGCACGCCGCCATTTTTTTTCCTTTTCCCGTCCTTTTTTACCCTCTAAAATTCAACATCGTCCTTCGAATTACGAAATTAAAATTCAAAAGAAAAATTTTTAAATTTTTAAATTTTTCCAATTTTTTGTTTCGTATTAATTTCTGAAATAAAATATTTAAAAAATGAAAAAATTTCACTTGTAGCAGGATACTCAATGCCATTCGCTACTTCTTTTTTCAAATTATTTTTTAAACGTTCATTCGTAGTAAAATTGCACTGGAAACGGCCCAGGTAACAAGACCTTGATTTTCTCTATGTATAGAAACTAAATGAGTATGAATACTGATAATTTATATTTAAAAAAAAAAAAAACTACAACTCTTACATCACTGTCAATAACTCACAGTTGACCTGCATTTTTTTCCTCCACAAATTTGCATACTCCTACCAACAAAAACACCGCGTTGATAATTTGCACGTAAATTCGAACTACAACAAATAAATCAAACACCAAAAAACCTTCAAAATACGAGTTTCTAACTCGTTTCTCTTTTTCACTCCTTTTCTGCCACAAAGTAACAAATTAATCAACACACTCGGTAATAAATCCCAGCAATTCCGTCACCGATTAACCGCCTCCGAGTTTCTTAATATATAAAAATAATATTTCCCCAAGGTTGCGCAGATTTTTCACCGCCTAAATTAATACCTCTAATAATAATAATAATAACCACAACTCGGAAAACCGAACCGATTCCATTCGTAATTACATAAGTCATAATGCAATCACATCGACAGACACTTAAGAAAAAGTTGCACATTTACCTGTTGACTCTAGCCCCCTGTGATAGATTGCGGAGTCACCGGTAAAAGAACACTCGGTTCAAGGTCTGTTTCGTGGAAACGGAAGCCTTTGAAAGACACTAATTCCCTCATTCTACGAGCGAGTCTTCCATTGTACCTGCGATATTGCAGTAGCTTCCTAACGTAATGTAATTTCCTTACGTAACCGTAACAAAAAAAATGTAGTTAATGCGTTATCCCTACTTAATGCGCGGGAAAAAACAAGTTACAAATTTTCATTTACGTAATTCTCGTTACAAATTACCCACTAAGCATCCAAACATCCGATTACAATTAATAATATTAAAAAATTTGAATATTAAAAACAACAACGAAAAAATTCGGCACACGTAACGAACTCGAATTCGTTTCACTACCAAAAAAAAAAAAACCTCATTTCCAGTATAAAAAATAGGCGGAAAACCCGAACCAGCCATTAAAAAAAAAAAACACAAAAAGTAAAAAAATTTAAACCAACTCACCACACATCCGCGATCGTAACTCGACGTAACTTTTTCACAAACAAAATCACAAAAACGTGCGGTTGTTTTTCGTGCACTTTTAACACGTCCATTTCACCGAGTGACTCAAACTCGCGGACTAAACTCAGTATCACGCACAAACCACTACACGAAGTAAAATAAGCGCTAAACTATATTCACTACCAACTATCATCATCGAGAAAAATCCATTAGTCGTCGGTCAGCCACCCCTAAGGTGCGCGCTAATCCAACTCAGACCCCCACAAGCGTCGGTACGAGTTGAAATAACATCTTTTCATAAGTAGTTTTCACCCAAAAATAGGACCCCACTGTCAGCTCGTAGGAACCAAAAGGATTAATTGAACTTTTCTCCCTCACTCATAAGACCATAAGTCATCCCACTGTCAAAATCTGGTTTGCCCGTTGCTATAAATAAACCCAACCAAACAAAATTAATGGAGTGTCCACTACAAGAAAAATTTTCGACCAAAACTTTTTCAACTAAGTTATAAAAGACCCAAACCCGACGAGTTATCACGCGTACCTCGACATTCTGCTCTACAGCCTCGTCACCATTCGGGACGACACTTTCTTACATTTATAATTCCCAGTACCGAGAACTAAACGGAAAGATCCGGGATAGAAAGAGAGATTTGTCGAGCAGTGGGAGCAAAATTTTCCTCCATTACATGAATAAAGAATTCCTTCTTCTCGGTAAGCACAATACCAATGCATATGCAGCAGATGTTACCATAATACAAACCTTAACAGTAAATACCCTAAAATTCCCACTAGCGTAATAAATGTACTGTGTATTCTAAATCACAAAACCCGCTACGCTTAACGAGTAACGTAATTACAACTTAAGGTGTTAACACAAAAGATGTATATAAAAAATAATGATAATAATAATGTTATACAAGGTATTAAAAAAAAAAAAATCACAAACAGCTGCTGGTGTTAATACCTCACGTGGAGAAACATCTCGGTGAAGACGTTCCATGAAGTGATGCGAGTAATGACATTGTGAAGCGAGTTTCTTTTCCAAAACTTGGAGAAATAAAATTAAGGGCGAAGAGACGGAAGGAAAAAAAATGAATTTTGGTAATGAGATTTACGCGTCGGTGTTAATCCAACGTCTCGAAGGCACTAATCACGCGTGCGGTACAAGAAGCAGCAGAGCATTTTAAAGCATTCTTCGCTCAAGTCTATTTGTTAATGCTTCTGTCCTTGACGAGGCTTTCTTGAGCAAACAACTTGAGATCATAGCCTTTTACTCGAGGAATCTTTCCTTCTCGTCCCTCCTTCTTGCCTTGCACTGGGGCACCTGTCAAATTCCTTCCAGCCCCTCTTAAATGCCTACTTAGCAAATGGAGAGAACTCTCACTTATTATTTTTCTTTTCATGCATATTATGATCCACGTACTACTCGCTACTATTTCACACCTGAAAACTCGATGAGATCACGTTTGCCCAATTAGAAATTGAATGTCCCTCGCTTTTTTTACTTTTTGTTAAAGTATTAACGCGTCGAGTGGATTTATTTTAATCATTAACTTAGAATTTAATTTAGTTTTCTCGGATGAATTGACGCTAATAAGACACTGTCAAAACCGAAATTGCGGTGAAATTAAGTTGAATTTATCAAAACCTTGATTTTTTTAAGCGCGCGGTGGCGACATCTTTTGACGGTACGAAGACGCATTAAACCGCCTTCACCGAATCAAATCCACAAAATTGTGTAATTTTCAATTAAAACACTATTTTCGACCGTAACGTTAAAAAAAAAGAAACAATTTCAAAGGACATCCTGTCACCGTTACGCTACCGTGTACTGAACTCTAGTGACGAAATAACACTTTTCTTTCCAAAAAAAAAATAACGAAATGCCAAGTGAAACTTGTCATTAGAAATACACTAACCCCGTCGTCCCTCGAACCTAAAAATAATTCTCTCGAGAAGCTATTCAGCTTCACCGTGTGATCTGATTTGTAAATCTCGCAGAAACATGACGCAACATAACTAACTCATAGCTCACACTATTTATTTATACACGTCTCTCTCCTATCAGCTCGCCATTCTGCAGTCGAGATTTCATCATCCACAATTGCACAGTAACCCTGAAAAACCCCGTTTCAAGGTCATTAACGACTTATCACCGAGGATGGTAAGATCACGACCAATTAACAAAAAAAAGATATAAGTTTCCACGTGATTTTTAAAAAAATATGGTGGATAAAAAAATTTTTGTAATTTAAAATAAAAATGTGACAGCAAAAAATCAATTTAAATAATTAATACTTGTTTACCGAGTATTAAATTTCAGTAACGCTGTGTAAATATTTTACCTGTATACTCATGACTACCTGCATCCCGCGCCAAGTATTATCTACGAAGCCCTAATGACTTTGTTTTGAATTTCTTTTTTACCTTTCTTCAAACAATAAATGAATCGCATCTGGCATAGAAAACACTAGAGAAATTCAAGGCCTACTTTTTATCCACCCAACCAACGAATAAAAACACATTACTTTACACAACACAAAAATTAAACTTCGTTAAAAATTAAATTCAACATCAATGTCACTAACTAATAAAAATATCTCCTCATTTTCACGAACCAACGATTAAAAACACTTTTCTTTACACAACACAAAAATTAAATTCACATCAATCTCACTAATAAAAATATTTCCTCATTTTCACGCTTTAAAAACTAAACAATTTTTGGGTTTACCTCCTTAGTCAAATTAGCCCCTAACGGGTAGTCAGCTAGACTCGATGACGACACCTGGTCTTCGACGGCGGACGTTGATGCCGGGACGGGGGACGAAATCGCAGCGTCTGGAGTATCATTTCTGGTCTGGACGTTATTTTGTGAAACGGGTACTTCTTCTGAAGAATCTTCGCCTCGTTCTTGCTCACTCAGTAAGTACGTTGTTATTTCGTTATTGATTTCGTACGAGTTCTGGTACCGACCCAGTAGGTTAAGTTCGTAAAACAAAGATTGCTGGTTGAGAATCATAGATTCAAGATTTTTTGGATGGACGTTGTAACCATCGAGTCTATTATGCAAATTGTGAATGTGAAATTGTGTGTACGCCGAACTGGATCCGAGCACAATTTCGCGGTCTTCCAATCCGTAATTACTTCTATTCAGATCTAAATAAGTGTCCAAATCAACCCGTAATATACTTAGCAAAATTGCTAATTGAAATAGGTCTTCGCCTATAATTTTCTTAAAACCCAGCATGGTTGTTTTTCTCGGGTTAAAAGAGAGATCAACTTGTTGCGTGCGGTTAATAAATCACTTCGTGTTTTTAATAAAGTATATTTGTTTAAATATTAAGTCAAAACTCCATTAGGCAGGATGTTTGTTTACGGTTTACGTGGATTTAAAAAGTTTAAAGTCAAATAACTTAACTTGTACGGTCACGTTAAGATACCAAATTTTTTGGTCGAGTGTGGTTAGTTTCGATATAGAAACGCGGTACTCGAAACGAACTCGCTTTGTTCTTCAGAGTTCGTTATTCTAAAAAACACTGACTTGCGTGACCGTGACTCAGCAATCGTGCGAAGTCATTTTTAGGCTTACTCGATGGTTACAGGTAGAAAGGTGAGAGAAATTTTGTAGACTGGGTAGAATTTTCGTGTCTTGGCGAACTAATTTCTCGGCTTGCGGTTTGGTAAGTTGACGACAGCGTGTAAGTTTTGTTGGAACGAGTCACAGTCACAATAAATAAACACAAAAATTCGCTAAAGATTTCGTAAGAAACATCACGTGATACTGAGCATGCTCCACGTTACACCAATTCCGCCGGATATACCACCATTTCGTTGCAACTCTAGACCATGCTCTCCGATTACAGAAAGGCCTGACGTACACGTAGTGATTATTTATCACCCGCGTAATTGCGTCAGATAATGCAATCGTATATTACCTTTTTATAATTTGCATGAATTAAAAAGTTTTGTTTCTAACCAAGACTGTTGCTTAAAAAATATTTCGACGGGAAGCGATGTTTTTACAATTTTCCCCTTAGAGTTACGTCGCTAAATATTTTAGACCTTGTTAAGGATACGAAGTTTACGTGAGTATTGCCTCAGCGGATGGTACTTTGGGATGTTCCTTAGCAAACTCAACGACAATTAATTAAATATAGAAATATTTATGATTAACGGGAAATTGCGCGAGTTCACGCATTTCATTCATTCCGCTCTCGCTTGGAAATTTCCAAATAAACGCAAATTATTAATTTCCTGCACTTTGCACTTTCAAATAATTGTACCTGACTGCACTAACAATTATTTAAAGTTACAAAAAATAAAGTAAATTAATTGCACTACCACTTAATAACTAAATCTCAACTACAGTTAACTTTTAATTCACATACTCTTAATACCTGTTGTTTTGGTAAAGTATTAAACTGTATTAGCATAATCTTAATTAATGCATTCGTGAGCCCAGAAAAAATAACTTTAATCTCGATTCAAACTTAAAATTACTCACTTCACTGAAGAAAATTATTTTTACCCAAAAAAAAAGAGGTAAAAAAAAAAAGGGTTACTTACTGAAAGGGACGCTTCTTGGGTGTCCGACCCAAAAAGTGGTATCGGTTGTGGCAGTAATAATTCCTCCATTTCAAACTTTTTCGATTAACAACTACATAAAAAAAATTCAGCACTTCGAATCCAAAATCTGAGTTTGTTATTTCGTAGTCCCAGAACCGACGAGTTGTTTTCCTCAACACAGTTTCAAGGTTTAAGACGAGTGTTACGAACAGACCCAACTTATCAGTTAATTAAGTACCAAGATTGTGTGACTTCGTATATTGACCGGTTTTAGATTAATATTCGTATTGCGAAATCACTTGGTCGACAAAAATCGTTGTAAATATTTCCTTTCTTAACTTGCCTTTACGATTGACAGATTGCTATGAATTATTCTGTTTGTATATCAAGTGTAAACTTTTATAACACGCTATTTTTCCGCGCCCTGGTAGAGTGTATATGTTGCAATCCATTTTTCCGCGGATATCCTCGTGCGCGATGACGTCAATTTACTAAAAAAATTCTAAGAGTTGATTACAGCGCACCTCTCTCCAGATCACCTGCTTATATTATTGTTTTTACATCAAGATTATAAATATTTATATCGCGTTAAGTACAATAAATTCTTGCCTCACATCAATACTTTAAAATGTTTTATCTTTAACACTTCACAAAATTAGATTGTTTTCAATTAAAAAAATCAAAGCTTCAAAATTAAAAATTAAATCTCGATTACTCACATGTTTCCCATCAAAAAACAACCTTCGATTATTTCGTAATTTAACAACTGGGGACTATTACATACTTGCCCATCAAAAACTGAGTTTTGATGGGGGAAAACCTGTTTGCTGTACTATTAATGATTTGAGGAAAAATTTTTTAATTTTAAATCAAAATAAACATTTTTCATTTCCTTTTTCTTACAGGTGGAAAATGGCTACGTCAGTTATGCCCTCATTTTTAGCCCATCAGTTGGTCACCGGCCAACTGGAAAAACCGACTGTTTTTAAAGGCATGGTCGATCACTGGCAATGTAGGCATTGGAATTTAAATCAGTGGGCCGCGAGAATGGGACAGCGAAGAATTCGTTTTAGGGTTGGCGAAATCGATCCGATTGACATTGGTAATAAAATATGTACGAGTAATAAATAAACAATTAAATGGTTTTTTAAATTGCGTTGAGGGTAATAGATATAGAGGAATTATCGTTTCCACTTAACCTTTGATTTGACGTATGCTGATAACCGGTTTAATTAGAAAAATTAGAAAAGTGTTGCTACGCAATATTTCTGTGCCTAACTATGATTAATCATTAATTTCCGCTATTATTTATTGTAAATTAAAAAGTAAACATATATTATTTTTTTTTTTCTCACAGATCCTGTTTTTGAAGGCGATTGTGATTATGTAAATGGCACAATCGATGAATTTAATGCCTGCATAAATAACGGAATCGATATTTCGTCAGACAGTGAATTCAAAGGGATAGATCCAGCAAAAACTTGGTGTTATGCTGATTATAAATATATGTCGGAGCTATTTAGCGATGTTCAAATGCTACAAGTGAGAGTTTTTTAACCACCGAAAATTTTCAAGTGTTTTAATGATTAAAATAATAACAATATTAATTTTTAGATAGTGAATTGGGGATCATTCGGCTTTCCCGAGAGAAATGGAAAAGAAAGTAGTTTGTGGATTGGTAGTAAGGGATCGAATACTCCGTGTCATTACGATACGTACGGATGTAATCTCGTTGCACAATTATATGGAAAGTAAGTCGAATAATTTTGTCAGATTTGCCACAAAACTCACGAAATAATTTTCTCCAGAAAACGCTGGTTTTTGTTTCCACCTGTACAAAGTGATTATCTACAACCAACTCGACTACCTTACGAAGAATCATCTGTTTTTAGTAAAATAAATATAAAAAATCCACAATTGGAAAAATATCCATCTTTTAAGGTTAATTTAACACAGTTACATTTTATACTAAATTTTTCAATGAATTTTTTTTCTTTTGGCCTTTCCTCTTCCAGGAGACCACACCTTATGTCGTCCATCTAGCACCAGGTGACGTTCTATTTGTTCCGCGACATTGGTGGCACTTCGTAGAATCGTTGGAGACGTCAATCGCTATCAATACTTGGTTAGAACTAGTAAGTTATAAAAAATTTGTTAAAAAAATTTAACGATATTTCTTACCGCGTTTTGTCATCAATCACACACAACGCCCGTCAGATCATCGTGTTGCTTGGCAAATTTATTTACTTCAGAAAAAAATAGGAAGAATAATATTTTATGTAATAATAATAATAATAAAACTGCAGTAATCTATTAATTTTCAAATTCGCATCAGAAGACGAATAAGAAAAAAAATCATTTTTTCCTTCCATTAATTTTGAGTTGAGGTGATTCTCATCCAGGTTTAAGACCATTCATCCTAACTTCCCTTACCTATTATCAATTTTCCACCTTCGAAATTGCTGACTCATAGGCGGAGAAAGACAATCCAAGAGCAGAAAAACATAACACTTCGTCAAGCTTAATCATCTGCAAATTGATTTTGATCAAGCCGCGGACGCAGATCAAAACGAATCTTAACTATTAAGAACACACTGTTAGTTTACTTAATTTAACATTTTTAAAATAATTATTTCCTAAGAGTGAAGACGATAATAGCCGGTTAGAAGAATCTATTACAAAACTTCTAGTCACGAGCCTAGCACCGACGTTTAACGTAGAAAAATGGCTAAATCCCACCGAGGTATATACAGTAGTTAAAATTACTTTTAAGTGTAATAACATTAAATATCGAATTAAATATTTCAGGAATTTACTTTACCAGACGATAATTTAAAATTCGTACAAAGTGCGCTGGAAAATTGCATCAGTAATAATCACCAAAAAACTAATCTCGCTGCGCAAAGTTTACTGCAGTTATCTAAAGAAGAAATCGACGAGACGTCGGCATGCCACAAAAGACCTCGCCCGTCATCATCATCTCCGTCAAATACAACGAGTTGTGAAACAAGTTCCATTCACGTTGAGGATGTGAACTCTGACCACACCAACGCACTCAAACGAACACGTGCGAGAGATGGTTGTCAGAAACGTAAAATGGAGACCACCTTGGATGACACGTTACAGAAATACAACAGCTCAGTAATGTCATTGCAGCCTGTCTCTTTCGAGCACTATCTCCATCTGTTAAACGAATGTTCCGCAGATATTCGCATGTCGTCCGCAATCTCCATTAACCCCGAGCGCACGATTAACCCTGCGAAAAGTTCTCGCCAGTCATCAGATAACATTGAAAACGCTCTACCTCAATCAAACTTTTCGCGCAAGTTAATAAACTGTCTCGTCAATCCTCAAACTGTCAGATTAATTGCTGAATTGTTAAAAAAGACTTAACTGAATTAAGAAAAAAGTAATATATATATAGAATAAATTAAGAAATTATTTAGCGATTTTGCAAGTGTAACAAGTGTTTACTGCTGTTTTAAAAGTTTTATCTACCACACCATGACAAAGCAGACTCTACTGACAAGACCATTGGACTAAAAGTCCTAACCAGATGTAGTTGAAATATCCATTCATCATCTGGTAGTGTGGCAGGCCGCAAATGAATCACGTACGCAACAAGAGGCGGCAAATGTGTTTGGATATTGGAAACACCGTGCTGGAATAATTCTTCCGAGTCTAATTGTATTGCTACAGTACTAATGTAACATTAACTAACTCAAATTAAACTCAAATACATTCAGCCTTCCATTTTATTATCACTTTGGAGATAACTTAAAGTACGGTATTTACATAATACTTTTGCATTGCTATAATATAAAAACTTTTAAGAAAAGTAACGTAAGAATAAATAATTTTAAATAAAACCTAGAGATTTCGTGATATCCAAAAGGACAGAAACAAGTCAAGTATTACGGCGCAACTATTTTGAAAATTGCCAAAATACGAATACTCTAAATAAATATAAACATTACAATACGTCGATTGCCCCACTAACTTTTTAAATTTTTTTGTTAACAACTTTACGCAAATCATGGAATGTTTACGACTCAGTTCAACTGAAGTGTCATTCAGTGAAAATTAAATTATTAAATAAATAAATAAAATGTTTACACCTAGCGTACTACAATTAAATACCTGCGGAATCTTCACATCAAGACCTAGTATTACTGGTCAAGAGTTTTTGAATTTTCGCTTCATTACGTAAAATATTCGCCTTCACCGTTCCGATTTTTTCTAATTGATCTTGGATGGCTTGATCAACTTCTTCCAATTGCACTTTCATTGGGTCCGCGTTGTTGCTAATTCCACTACAAGGTAATGTAAGAATAATTAATAAAAATAATTTTTACATTTTTCGTATCTTACATCTGTTCTCGTTTTAGCGATTGTGAATGTTGGATGTTTTCTTTTTGCCACGTGGACAATTCTTTATGCATCGAGTCTACATCTTCTTGCAAGTAATCTATCATTTTGCCCAAAGGGTTAATGCTACGGGTGAGCGACTGGATACTCGAGCGCATTTTGTCAACTTCTCGCATCACTACGTCACGTTCTTTCCGCCTCGTCACGTCCGACATCATTGATTTATCCTACATTATTTAAGTTATTTTTATTACTTCCACACTTTTTGTTTAGTCACAACGTACAATTTCAGTTTTTGTCATGTCTTGACTTCCCGTTTCGAGGTCTTTTTTAGTTTCTAATATTTGAGCCACCAAACTCCCTTAATAATAATAAAAAAAGAATACAATTAATAAACGTCAGAATTATGTTACAGTATTAAATTGTTATTTACCGTGTTCGCCTTCTAAATTAATGTCAGTTTTCCCTACGACTTGAGATTTTGTCTGGGTAACAGGAGGGAAAAATTACCAAAATTAATTTTAAACGAAGTTGATTTATAATTGATAAATATTTAACCTCCACTTCAGCTTCCAGTGAAACTGGTTGTTCTTCAATAACGAACGCGTTATCATCGTCTTCATTATCTTTCTCGTTTTCCACGATTAAATTAGCCACTGGTTTAACACTTTCCGTACTGTAATTTCCAAACCATAAATTAGAATTTATCAGTTTGATCCTACAATTAATTTACATTGTCGTCTCTTCGGCAGCTGGTCTTTTTGATTTCAGTACTGGTGGGGGTGGACGAGCACTGGCTGGTCGAGCTGATCTCAACCTGGGTAAAAATAAATGTAAATTAAAGGAAATTATTAGAAATTAATAGCTTTAATCAAGGATTAAAATTTTACCTATTTAGTGACGTTGGTGGTCTCACGAACGGTTCATCGGTATTAACTTGATGGGACGGACTCATTACCATATGGTTTGCTTTAACTAAATAAAACAAAATTGTTAGAAAACTCTTTTAAAAATTAGTGTTTTTAATGTTAATAAATAGTTTTCAATAAACCTTCATCAGTTTCGATATTTTCGCTTTCGGGTGCTTGCAATTTACAGTTGTACGTTAATTACGAATTTGTTAAATTTTTTTTCTTAAGATAAAATACTTACATGGAATTTTTCGGATCGTACTCGTAGAAGGCCTAGTTGAATACGGTCTCAAAGGCACTGTACGCGATGTGGGTGGTCTTACCGCCGGACGCGGGGTTGTTGATGACATATTCTAAATCCAAGACGTTACAGATATAATTTAACAACAACTAAAAACTACACGATTTCTCACCATGTCACCATCACCACCATCAACTGCACCACCACCGGTTTCTATTGCAGCAATTCCATTTTCACTATTTACCATGTTTGTTTCTGCACCAATGTCAGTAATGTCTTTAGTTACGCCGTCGCCATTTTCAATCTCTTTGGCTTTGTGTTTCGGACTATCCGTGGGAACTTCCGTTGGTATAGCACCAACGTCGTCTGACTTTCCGTCTTTTCCCGCATCACTCCGTGCAGAAGTTTTACTCCTGTGCGATTCCCGCGATCTTTCAGGTTTGTCTTTGGTGCTTGGTTTGGCTTTAGCATCTTTCGTAGAACTGACAGATTTTTTAACTTCCTTGGAAGATTTATCTTTTTTGACGGGCGGTTTTTCGTGCGATCGACTTCTTGTTTTGGTTTTGCTATCAATTTTTTCTGTTGTTTTCTGGCAAGAAATACAAATCATAAAAATCCACGACATTAAAATCTCGCCAAATCACGAGAAATTACTTTGATATCAGTCTTCTTCCGTTCCTGTGACGGTTCGGATTTCTTTTTATCGCGAGGCGACGGCTCTTTTTGCTTATTCGATTTATCCTTAGTTTTACTCGATTCCACTCCGTTTTTGGAAACTGATTCATTTTTTACAGCTTTCGCTAAAGCTTGTAAAAAAAGATTTGTCTTGTCCGCTTCGTGACCGGCAACAATCTTTCCCGGTCGAACCGTGAGTTTATCACCCACAGCCGCCCCTAAACAAACCAATAAACACAATTACAAACATATCACTACTCGCATTGACCACGTCACCTTACCAACTTCATCGATTGCTTTCTGTAAAAACTTCACTTTAGCTTCTTTATCTTTAATATTCTCCGAATTTAATTCTTCAGGTGTAAACGCATCTTTCATAAATCCCGTGGTGCTTATGACCTACAAAATAAAACCGAGTATTTCGTGTCACTTGTCTGATATATTTTGTAATTCTTTAACGACAGTGTACTCATCGCTTTATTTGAAAATAAACATACGTTACTAATAATATCGTGAAGAAACCTGAACGGTGGCTTCCTTAGCAACTTCTCCGTCAGTGGTGGTTTCTTAATTATTAATGCCAAAGAGTCTTGAGTTTTCTTAATAATATTTATATCAACTTCGTCCGCCATAATTGAGTTTTCACTTCGGTAGATTTTTTACGCACAAATATTCATTGAAATCATTAATGAAATTAAATTATATCACAAACCGATCAACGACGCGTGTATCTCATGTTGGAATTCTGTCCCACAATTCCACACTGCGCATGCGCAATAAAGACTTTTTCGTCTTCGTTTACTTGACTACAGTAACTATTGTCGTATTTATTATTACGATGATATTTACCTTAAAATTTCAGTCACATATTTGTCCACTTTAACAAAATTGTAAGAATAAAATTTGGTTACACTGATCTCTGTTTCTAAAATCGGTTATTGTCAAAATACCGCGACGTTGGTTAGAAATCGAAGGTCATAATGCTGCAAATTGTAGCATCGGAGAAATTTAAAGACAGGAAAATAATCAATAGTAACTGGGTCAACTCAATCAGCGATAGTAGTCAAAAATACGACGATATTATTCCGCGTAATTTTACCCCATCTTCAAACAATTTTTTAAAAATTAAATCACAGCAAACAACACGAACAAATTCAAATTTTAATAAGATTAGGAAATTCATCCACAAAATTAAAAAATTATTTACGCCATTCGTTCACGAATATAAAAATACATACAATCTAAATATTAAGCATATTTTTACATTAGAAATTATTATAAATTAGTGTGAATGCATCCGGGATTTCGGGGAGCAAGGGTGGGATCGCCCTCCTTCGTCACGTTGCAGAGGCGCTGCTGCATGTCCGATCAGCGCAAAGTGAAGTCACTTATCCTTTGTTTCGCGGGATACTGACGTTCATTTGCATTACTGAAGACGCAGCTTTACGTATTATACGGACTGATTTTCACGGTAAGTAATAGTTAGTAATTTATCACTCTCCGCGAGCTATAGCGTTAGTTACTGCCGAGTAAAAGTTTGAAAATGGAGTGGTTTTTTCACCTGCTTGCGATCGGGGGCAGCAATGGCTGCCCCTGGAAATCTGCTCGACTTGTTGATCTGCACAAATCACTCGCTTATTAACCGATCAGATTGTTTCACCACGTCGATAGTTAACGGACGACTGAATATTTTGCGATGACTGAAACGATGTCGTAATAATTGTACCGGGAAATTTTAAAATATAGATTTTAGGTTGGATAGGCGAAAGTGGGAGAAAAAAAATCCACTTGTTAACTCTCCTCGTGAGGCGGGGACGCCTGCCATCGCCCGTCATCCAACACCCGTCCCGTCGAAGTATAAACCGAGTAATCACGCATCGTGTACTTTGGTTCGTGGTAGTAATCTTGAAGGTGATTAATAAGTGCGTGAATAATGTTGTAAGTCGTGTTTCGGATGTGTTGCAATTTTTAAACGTACGCTACGTGTTTTTTTTAATGGCGGGCTTACCCACAAAGCGAGTATTCTATGTGTGGATGCACCATGTTTTGAAGTTGATAGGCGCTTGCTCGACTGAAATAGTGCGGGATAATTTTGAATAGTTTTTGGACTTTTAGCACGTGGCGAGAAAACAGAAAATAAAACTAGGGTTTATTTATTGCAGGCATTCACATGGGAGCTAAGAGGTTGACGTGTAGCATTTGTGGTCAGAAATGGACCACGAGAGCTAAGTTGTTGGAACATAGGAAAAGCCATTTAAACGAAGAAAATTCGAGTAAGAAAAAAGATGAAGATAAATCGCCTTCCAAATCTCCCAAGAGTCCGAAGCCCTCCAGCAGCAGAGCGAGTGAAGATGCAAAAAAATCGAAGACTTCGAGTCCATCGACGCAAAAAAATGCGAATGCCTGCGACAACTGCAGCAAGGAATTTACAACTGCTCGGGTAAGAGGGAGAAAAAAAAGGCCTCGGCTGTTTTATAAATATCTAATGTTGCTTTGTCTGCCAAGGGGTTGAAAAAACATATGTCCTCGTGCAAAGCAAAGAGTCAACCGAAACCCGACGATGAAGATGACGATGAGGAACAAGAAGCTAAAGACAATGATGAAAATGAATCTTCATCAAAAGATGGCAACGAATCGGTTAAAGAAAACGGAAATTCTTTGCGAGCTCAATTAAGAGGTAATTTAAATTATGTTTAATCTCGACGTCGTGATGTAAAATGTTTTCGAATCATTTACTCCAGGAAAGTTTACTACGCGAGTGAAATCGTTATTGAGGCCGAACGATATTCGTCATCCTGCGAATTGTCAGTGTTGTAAAGACGAAGAAGATCCACTTTATCCCCCGGATGATAAATATACCTTCAAATGTGACAAATGTCCCGCTGTATTCAAACTCAAATCCAGCGTCGATCGTCACAAGAAAGTTCTGCATTTAGAAGGACCTTCGCACGTGTGTGACGTGTGCGGTGCCAGATGCGCGGACAAAGGCACACTCGCTCGTCATCAATATACGCACACAGGTAAAAAAAAAAAATTATTTACAAAAAAAAGCTATAACTTTTAGAAATTATTGATAACTAACGATAAAATTTCTGTTTCCTGTTCAACTACTAACATTTTTTTTACAATTTTAATGCCGCTTAGAATCGTAAGAAGTGATGGCGGTCAGGTATACAGCAGTTGGTGTTGTAGAATGTATATTTGTTATTTTAGTTTGTGTTTGCTGGTATTTTTGTTTTCAAGTCAATCACGTTTATTTTTCTGCTTTTTGTTGTTTCATATTTAGTAAAAATATTTTAGAATTTTCATTGTAAAATTTTTTTAGGTTTAAAACCTTTTCAATGTGACTCGTGCAAGCGTCAATTTAGTCGCAAGTATCACCTCGATCGCCATTTGGTGGAAACGAAATGTGGCGGGAAAGACGAGGCACCCACTTATCCATGCATGGTACAATTTTTAAAAATTTAGGTTTGTGGATCTGTAATTTTTGATTATTTTTATTTTTGTACTAGGTTTGCTTGAAAGTTTTCTCTCGAAAGAGCAACCTACGCGAACATCTCAAAACCCACGCGGGAGAAGCGAAGAGCAAAATATTTCTCTGCGAGTTCTGTCACAAAGAATTTCACAGTTATTCGTTGCTCCAAATCCACGTGCGAAAACATACGGGAGAAAAACCGTTCAAGTGCGACCACTGCTCCAAGACATTTCCATCGACGGGAGCCGTAAAGAAGCATCGTCGCATTCACACGGGCGAACGACCCTACGAATGCAAAGAGTGCGGCGCAAAATTTGCGCTGAAGGGCACTCTCAACCGACACGTTCGCATCCACACGGGCATTAAACCGCACAAATGTCACTATTGTGGCAAACAATTTATTCAGTCCGGTGGACTCAAGGCTCATCTCTTTCACCATACCGGCGAAAATGGCTTCCAGTGCGGCTTCTGCAATAAGTCTTTCAACAGAAAAGCTCGGCTGCAAATGCACATCAAATACATCCACGAAAAAACCAAACCGTACGAATGCGACGTGTGCAAAAAAGCGTTCGTACGTAAAGAAGACCTGAATCGTCACGCAGCGTTACACACTGGAGTCAAACCGTTTTCTTGTCCCACGTGTAACAAGTCTTTCGCCATCAAACCATCGCTCAAATTGCATCTGCTCACGCACACGCGTGAAGAACCTAAAGCTTGTCACGAATGCGGACGCGCGTTTATTCGTCAAGATTGTCTTTTGAGACACATGAGAAAACGCCATCGCGATATGCTCGAGAAAATCATCCAAGACGCCGAAAAAATCCATTTGCGTACCGTCGAGAAAAACTCGGATCGCGTTCTCACCGAAACTCAACTGGCCGAGAGTATCCGAGAGTTGTTATCGCTTTTGGTCGACGAACCAACGCTTCGTGGATTCGGTTGGCCCGATAAACCCATCGATCAACTATTAGAAGCAGTCATTCGTCGATGTGGCCACACGCCCGTTAATCCGGAAGACTACGCGTTCATGGATCGACTTCGGGAAAATTCCAAATTGCTTTTCACCGTCGTCATTGACGATAACGCAGTCCGCACACTCCTCAACAACCAAACAGTAGACGAAGTTATTTTGCACGTTTTGCGATTAGCCAAAGCGTAGATTGGTGCGGTTGTTTAGAATTACGGACGTAGGCGGAAAAAATCAAGTCATGTTTTTGATGAGCTTGACGTAATTGTCTCGTATTAAGTATTCCGTCTAAAGGTTAACATTTAAATTTTTAAATGCTATGCGAGGGATTAAATTTTTGTTTTTGGGAAACATGGTGATGCTGTTTTTTGAAATCATGAGAAAATAATTAATAACGATAAATTGTTTGTGATTTTTTCTTCTTTTTTGAAAGTTATGAAGTTATAATTGTAATGACATTTTTTATTATCGTCTTGCTGTTACAGTGCATTAAATTTGTAAGATTTTATTGATTAGAATTATAAGACTAACCATAAACTAACCCTTCATTAAGCGAATTACTTTAACATTTTGCTAACGCGTTTACTGACGAGTTTAATATGAAATTAAAACTAGAAACTCAAAATAATTATTCGTTATCGTACTAAAAACAAAACAAAACAAAATCTAAGTTTTGATTTTATGTGTTTGACCCTAGCTGAGTTTATCGCGGTGTGGTTCGTGCGAAATAACAAAATTTAATCAACCAAGTTTGATACAATCAGTATTTCCAAACACAATAAATGCAACAACTAATGCTCGGTGTAGTTTGCTTAATGACCGGTTTGTTTACAAAATAACCCAACGTTTGTATTCAATTGGTGTTTGGTCACAAACGCACGGTTTTAAAGTTTGACTCGTTCGATATTTGTATAATTGATCGAAACTTTGCGGATCCTGATACTAATGTTACGTTTTAGAGAAAATGGAGTAATTTAGTTTTTACTAAATTTAAATTCAGCAATAATTATTTGTAGCGATTCATTGATTTAAAGTTTAGAAATTTTATCGTAAGCTCAAATATATAAAATAATTTTTTTGTCACAAGAGTGTTTTTGGGAGTGCCAAATGGTAGATTGTTACAATAAACATTTTGCGTTGCCGTGCGCACAGTACGAAAATACAAATTAGTTATTTGACCGAAAAATGTCAAAATTCAAAATTTATTACATAAATTAAATCAGAAAATAAATCCTTAAAAACAATATTTCTGAAACTGCGTTTTCGTAATTGCGTGCGACTGAGCAAAGTGTCAAATAAGTATATTCAAATTTTGTGGTGTGGAAAGATTTTTAAGAGCTGCGTAGATAGATTGAAATCTAATAGTTTTTGGCAGAGGAGTTGTCTTTATCTAAGATTGTATCATATAATGACAAAATGTACGATAATTTTCTACGATATATATATTTTTAGTTTACATTTTTTTTTTTTGACAGTAGTCTACTAACCGAAAAAACTCAAATGTCTTCCTCTTTTACGCTCAATATAACCACCTGTAAATGTACCTTACTTGCAATAATATTTTTTTTTCTTATATTCTTTGTATTAAAATTCTTAGCAATAAGATTTAAGGACAAAGTTGTAGAAAATACTGAACGTTTGATTTAAAAACAAATAGTTTTTAATTTCTTAGTGATCCGAGTTTGACCATTCCAAATTTATTTGAATAATGGGTCCAAAAATTAATGTTTTAAAAAATCTCGTATCGTACAATTTTTGCCAAATTTCTTTTTTTTTTTTTTGTAACATATTATATTCAGCGTAGCTTTAATTTTTATCGGAAACATACTGTTGTAGCGTGGTTTTAGTTTTCGGATGTAAACATAATTCGATTCCCTCGGCTACACAATTTTGCGTGCTTTTATATTACTAGCAAGATTGTATTACGAATAAAAATTATTATACACTTAAACCGAGTCGTTTCGCCTAAATAAATGACGTAAGAACGATTTTTCTCTTAGATAAATAAATAAATAAATGCAACACGCATTTGCTGCGCTCTTACGGCGGATTTCAAAATTAACGACTTCGCAATTTGACACCCGGTGGCAGCTGCATTTATACTTAAACCACTTATCCTGTAATTTTTATTTAACCTCGTCCTCCACTTTTAAAAATCCACAATTTTTACGCTTCTTATTAAATAATTACCCGAAATAACGTCGAGTATATATATTTTTGTCACTCTATTTAAAACCGAAACGTGAAGTAAAAAAAAAAAAAAAAAAAATCAAGCGTCCCGGTAATGGTTTAAAATTGGCACGCTATACTTCCTACTTTGTTCGTGACTAATGTAAAATCAATGTACGCGGAAAATCCATTTGCCACTCTAGTTGTGGAGTAGCAGCGTGAAACCCTAAACTAGCTTCCTCTAACATCCCTTTGTGACTGCGTGAAATAAAGCAGGTTCACTTTGGACACATTAAAAAAGGCAAAAAAGGAAAAAAATTAATAAATTCGGTAATCAATATCACTAACCCAAACAAGAAACGAATTAATTCTTATCTTACAATAAACATTGATAAACCGACAAAAAACTACAAACCCCCATTTCATACATTTTTTTTTTACGCTCGCAACAGCTCATTCTAAATTGTCGAGTGACCTCATGACGTCAAACGATGCAAGCACGCAAGCGCAGCGTCTGCATTCACTCTGACTCTACCCTCGCACAAACAGAACAACTTTGCAGAAGAGCGCACGAAGCAAAACGCGCGCTTCATTTTCCGAGGAGCGCCCACTTCAACCTTGGTTTTCTCGAGAGTAGAAAAGAAGTTTTTTTTGTCACCTGTCGAATAAAGCTTATTTTTAAAGCGCGTCTGATTTGAAGGTAAGTTTTTTAAAAATATTTTAATTTTTAAACTTATCGATTTTGTTGTGTGGTACGTTATAAATTTTACTACTCCGTATGTTGTTTAAAATATGTTAGTTTCGGAAATCGAATTTTTGGTGTTAGTTTAAATATAGAATTGTGTGCCTTTTTTCCGTTATCTGTAAACATACTGTTCGATATCAGAGGTTCGGTCTACTTAACCTATCACACTCGAAAGTTAATTGATTAGAAATAAAACTAGAGTTAGGACAGCACGAGAGAGAATTACGAGCTTGTTATGTTGGTTCCACACTATTAAAAAAATCGATCGCGGCGAGTGTCACAGACCAACTTGTTCGCGAGATCAATCATTGGGCCACTGCACTATTCAACTGCTCCCGAGACAGCTGTCCATTGGGAAACCGCTGTAATCGCGGACGTAAAAAGCGTTAACTCTCAAACTTCCATTCTACTCAACGTACTATTCATCTTTAAAACAAATTTCGACAGTTTTAACGACCAAATTTAGCATATTTGGCAATTTAAAGTTGGTGAAAATATTTATTTTTATTCAATGCGGTATCGTATGCCGGTATTTAAATAAATTATTTCGCTGCCCATCAAAAAAAGTTCCGCCTTAATCTTAGTGTCAAACTTTACTGCAAAGCGTGACGTACAAACCAGAATACATTTCTCTAGTATATATTTATTTTTTATGTCGTGCCTGTTTTTTTCTTTTTCCTTTTAAGTAAAGCAACTTTTACTCAATAAGATTTTTTTTTACGTTTGACTGGTCGAGCTTTAAATGCGAACAGGGCCACAAAACGACAAAGTTGAAATCGATTCTTCGTTGTTGTTTTTCTTGGGTCAACGTGGGTGACGCTTTTTTTGTACACCAACTTCAATTTGAAGTAAACAACAAAATCTTAACGTATTTTTATTTAATTCTGTTCTTTACTTACAGTATTTTAATTATTTGTCTAGTTTTATTTTGTTTTGAGGTGTAATGGGCGATCGTCCCAAATCAAACCTTTACAGATATACTATAATTAAATCGTTAATCGCATTCAAGTTTCCCTTGACAACCAATTTACTCGTTCTGGGTAGTGCGTCATCTGATAATGAAGTTAAGAGTAATGATGAAGAAGCCAATTTACAAAATTGAAAAAAAGGCGTTCAGTCAGAAAAATTCCACGTGATAAAAGCAAAGCGCATTAATTTTTTTTTCGTTCTTTCTTTCGAAAACAACACGGTAATTATCCCGGGGTAGACGAAACAAAATATTCCCGGGACAACCAACGCTCTACTTTAAAATTGATATTTACGCGGCTTTAAACCGTGATAAGGACTTGTTAGTCAACGCTGCTCAAATTTAACTACACTCACTACTCGTGATTCGATAGACAACGCAGCAACAGCTGCTAACACGAGTTTTACACGACAGGCTTCGTGTTTTCTCAAAAGTTCGTTAGGCACCCGCATTAATGTACCGTATAATTTAATACGTCACTTTAATCTTTTGTCGAGCGCGTTAATTTGCCTCGAGACCGATTTTCTATTACGCAAATGGAACTTAACCAGGTTTGATATTTAAAATCATTATACTCTTTTTGAAGTAGGATAAAAAAAAAATTGTAAATATTTTAGAAAATATCCGGAAATAGCAGAAATCGATAGTTATAGAAAATTGGGGACGCGTAAGTTAATGCCGTTATATACCTCCGCTGAGACCTTGCGGTTTACAAGCTATCTACAAAACTTGTGTATTTTTAAAGATCGGGAAAATCCATTTTCCAAATGGGTTTTTATAAATTTTTCCCAAAAAAAAAAAAAAAAAAAAAAACACTCGGCGGAATTAGATTTAAAAAAACACGGTGCGAAAATTTTAACAAAACCGTTTTCACCGTTTTCAAGTCAACTGCCAATTTTAAGCACTTGGTCACTCAAAACAAACAAGCTAAGCTAAGCTATCAACAAAAGTGCTTCTGATGAACGCGAAAATAGGAAAAATTGACGTGCGGAATATTTTATACTTCCTGATCTATTTAAACGCTCATCATCGAACCATCAGACGATAAATTAAAAACCGAATAGCTGTAATTATAATTATAAATCACTCGTTTAATAGTAGAGATCGTAATTTATTTGTAAATAAGAAAAAATAATGGTTGAATATTTTATCTTTAGAGTTTTATGTATGAAAGCTCAAGGTTTTTTTTTGTTGGGTTATAAATTATGCATACTTAAATTTTTTACTCCGTATTTTGTTTTATTTAATAGAAAAGGAAAATTTTTGAGGTGAAGGGTAAAACTGTTTAACCGGGTTTTACTTTTACAATTCCGTGAGACTCGGTGGGAATTTCGAGTGGAGCTTTTGTTTGAGTTATATCTTTAAAAGGAATTTTGAATAATTTTGTTTGAAGAAGAAATAACAAACGGAGAAATTCTATTACGTATTGTACAGTTGAATAAACCCCGCAGGAATTTATAAACTACAAACTTAAATTACTAATTTTGTTCGGTAGTCAACAACGAGCTTTAAAGCTTAAGAAAATTTTCACAAAGTGAAAATCCTAAAGAAAACAGTTTAAGGAAGGGGCTTTTAAAACAGACGCGATGCGAAATCCTCCATGTTAAAAATAGATGAAGAAATCGTGACGTCACAACGTTGATCTTTTGGTTTGACGTCATCAAAGTCTCCACTGAGAAAATTTCCGCTTTCGCGTAAATCTTTAATGTAATATTTCGTACTACTGTACGTAAAAAGGAACAACTTTTGTAATATTTTAAAAAATTTTATATCTTTACTTTTTTTAAATTACTATCGATTACGGCGCTGCGGTCGCGTAAAATTCGAAACACGCGTGCGCTCTAAATTCATTAGTAATGGTCTTGTTTTTAAGACACGAGGGAAATTTGTTGAAAAACTAAATCTTTTAATATTTATGATATATTTTCTTTAGACGTTTTAGTCTTATTTTGGAAAAGTACGGTGGAAAAACAACGGAAATCGTCTTTAAGAAAAGTTTAAGTTGCAAATGAGATTGAGGTTGCGAATTGCTATAAGCCATCTTATATGTAAGTCATACACCACCGTCGGGCTTCGATCGATATAACTTTTTATTTCTGTGGAAAACGACTTGAAAAATCGTTTTCTTTCTTTCTCTATCTGTGCAAACGTCTGCTCGCCCAGTGTTTGACACATTAACACTTTTACACCGCGTGACTTTTAGGCTTAAACGACCTTCTTTGTTCTTTCACTCGTTTTAAATCTTTATTTTGTCGTGTTGACTCCTCAATTTATCTATATTACCGAATAAACCTCGTAATTAATTAATTCAAATTGCGAATCACGGCTAAGATTAATGATTCAGTCAACGCACTTGGGAATTACTCTCAACACGAGGTCAACGACATTTTCCAAAATCCCATCGACATTTAAAAGCGGTTTCAAAATTTGTTCTACATCAATCAAACCACAATTTTATCATAACTCATAACCAAAAATACAAATTGACATTTATAACTTGATTTTCATTTAAACCTATTTACTTTAACAACTTATTTTTGCATCACAACTTGACACTAACAAACAATGATTGACGTGAGAAAACGAAAACGACCTAACTAAATATCGAATCTCTTTTCTCGTAGTTGGTACTTCTACTTCGAAGTCACGCCGTGTACCAGTAACTTCATCATGTTCCTGAGTGCTTTGATGCTTTCTGTGCTTCTAGCCATTGCCTCGTCCACCCACGGTGCACCTGCACCAGTGGACTCCAAATCGACGGGTAAGACGAACTCACCACTCTTTTACTTTGCTCGATTAACTTTAACCCGGGTACCATTAAGTTAAAAGTTAGCGCGTTTCGACGCTAGCTACTACATCGTTAAACTTTCTTCTACGTTTTCCTAAAAATAATTACTAATCCTTTCTAGCGAAAGGTCAAGTGAAGCAAAGTTGATTAGCTCACCGCGTTGTGAAAATTAGCCGCATTCTAGTGTTAATCTGGTTAAAGTGATACTGTGGTGATGTAATCCTCAACGATGCACCATCTGCGTTATTGTAATGCGGATTGCAGTCGTTCAAATCGAGAAATGCGTTCGCACTACGTTACGCCCAGACTTTATAAAATGGCGACGGATTTGCGAGTCGTCGTTAAGTCCGCTCGATGATTTTGTTTTGGAAAGTTAAGAGGAGTAAAGTCTCGTTACTGGGAGAAATGATGCGGAAGAAAATGTAAAAAAGTTTGAGTTGAAAATAAATTAAAAAACAAAAATTGAATATTGATGATGACGATGATGATGATGGTGATGATGGGGAACAAAGAAAAATTGAGTTTGGTTTGTGTTGAGTTGAGTTGTGTATAGCTCGGAGAAAAGTAGCGTAGTTTCCCCGGAGATTTTTGCATGAATTGGCGAATCCCATTGGAAATCAAGCTGATGAATTCACTCGAGCACACAATTCACGTTTTCTGAGGGGAAAAATGTTGTCTTTTGTTCCCGAGTAGAAGCAAAACGAGACTCGCGTTGAAATGTCACGTAAACTGTTGTAATATAAATGCGACAACGTAATGGGTGGAAATCGCAACGACAAAGGTCGCGTGAAATATTTGATGAAGACATAAACGTTACTGGAATATCTCATTCACGGACTCGCTCTTCTAATTTAAATATTTGCGCTTTCTTTACAGTATATCGCTTTATTTACGAATAAAAGATTCAAATTTTAAAATATTATTTCAGAAATTTAAAATTTCTGTTTTGTGAAAATAAAATATTTTAAGCGCGTTTGCAGTAACGAACTACCGTTTTCTCGCTCTAAAGCTTTTCCTGTTTACTTTTTCTTCACCATTAGAAAACAAATCGAATTTGAGGAATTCGAGAGCCTCGAAAAGTGGCTTTCGAAACTGCGCGCCGACTGATTGCAATTTTCAACTGAGTCTGAGTAAAATGGATGAGACTCCGTAGTTTCGCCTTTCTCATTATGCTACAAACAAAACTGGGTTCTTTAAAGGTTAACACCAGTTTACCTTTCATACACGGTTAATTTACTTCGGGAGCTGGTTTCCATTACTGTTACATAATACGAGATACTTTTTCACGTTTTGCCTTTTCCGCCGTTAACGCGTGAGTGAATTACTTCTAAATATTTAACGCGATGACGCCTGTTACGCACGGCGCAGTTTTATATACGGTATAAAATTACAAATGTCACGTGTGGTCAAATTAAAGAAGCTTAGAAAATATTTTTGATTTATGTTTAGGTCGGAATTAATTTAAGTGACCTCAACGATTTTGATTAAAGTCAAATTTCGCTTCGAGTTAAGAAAAATTTTTAGAGAATAAAATTTTTTTTTTTTTAAAGTGAAAAAATGACGGATTGCGATTTTAAATCGAATAAAAAGTCAAGTTTTGTAAAGTTGGATCGTTTCTCCTTACGTAAACACGTCGTAACTATTTCCAACCGAACGTTGAAACGAAAACGATGTTCCAAAAGATAAAATAAAAATAAAATAAAATAAAAAGAAGGAAAACGAACCGCAACGGGAAAGGCCAACTCACGTTGTATATGCAAAACGTGCGCAGGTTTTGTAAATAAACGCGAGAAAATGGCTTACGTGAAGTAAACCTAAGATTAAATGCGTTCGAGAGGCTTTTCCGCGTGACACAAACACACCTGAGATTGTTAACTAAATGCGTCGCGACAATTTCCATCTGCTACACCAGATTAAACCATCTGGATAAATACGTGCGAAGAAGAAAAGTACTCTTTTGCTTTTTTTTATTTCCTTTTTCGAGGGCGGTATCGATTGCCCCACGCATGAAAAAAAAATGCAGTTCCTAAAAAAAAAAAAGGTATACTGAACACCAAATGCTTTCAAGCTTTTTCGAGGTCCGTGACGTAGGATCATTTAAGATTACCAGATTTTTTTTTTTGTTTTTTAATATTTTGAAAGTTTAATGGTATGTTGTGTAATATTAGAGAACGTTTTCTGATGTTCTTAAAACTTTTAATGTTTTGAAGATTTTTCAAGGTAGTTGAAAAATGTCAAGGTTCGCGTAGTGTGTAAAATTGAGATTGATGTTAGTATTACTTTAACAACTAACATTAGGGTTTATTTTTAAAGATATATTTTTCTTGGGTGTCGTTGAAGAAAATTGTGCAAAACGAGTCCGTGTTTTGTGTGTGTTACGCAAGCTGTTCTTCAACTGCAATTTTGTTGATGCCATGTGGGGAATGAAGTGGAAAAGCAATTTGACGCCTATCGCACATTGAACACCTACGCAAATGCACCCACGTCTACAGGTTGTCACATACCAACTAAAAAAAAAAAAATAGTAATAACATCAAAAAAATACTCGAAAACACGAGTTGAGTCTAAAAGTCAAAAACAAATCTGGAGGAAAAATTTTCCACTAATTAAAACGACACGTTGTTTTATCCAGCTGGGAGACATTTACCCGGACCATAAATCTTATCAGTTGTATTTTTAACCATCTCTTAATAATTCAGTCTCTAAGGCAACCACCGAGAAAATTGATCAATAAATGCAGATTCAGCCGCGCGCGCAAAACTTGATCGTCAGCTTCGTAATCTCATAACCGGGATTAAAATCGTTGAATATCAAATCCGGGTTTTGCGGGGTTTATTTCGACTTCGACCGATCTCCGATTCGATAGAGCGTTAAAACCGTGTGGTCCGAGGAAAGTACAGTAAAGTAAAGTAAAAGTTGACCGCGCACGTGGCTCCGCGTGGGAGGCAAAGAGTGCGTGGGCGGAGATGATGTGATTGAATCTTCTCGCACGACGTGTCCCGGCAATTTCCAATGTCACCATGGTTACGGCATCATCTCAACGAGCACAACGAAATTACCTGTCTGATTAACGTAACGTTTGAGATACGAGAAAAGAAACTAAAAATAAATTTCTATTTTTTTTTCTTTAAATCAAGAAACCCATACTTATTTTCCCGCGTACAAGGTTTCTTCAACTTCAATTTCCCGTCTTTCGAATTAAATTTTTAAAGACATATTCGGGTTTAATTTAATTTCCATCGTTTTTTCCCTTTTTTTCGATGACTTGAAATTTTGTGGTGAATGTACGTTATAAGACTTGTTGAATCGCGAGTTTTGTCAGCTAAATAAAGGCACTGAGTTGATCGATCGAAGAGAAGCGTAAAGTACGTCACCTTCGACTAAGCTTCTGCCTGAATCTTTCGCTCTTCCCAAACTCGCACGCGTATTTATATAGCATCTTCTCGGATTACTCGATTCATTAAAAGTTCGCTTCGGTGACTCGAATGGAAACGTCAATAGACAACCAGATAGAAAAAAAAAATAAAGGATTTATTTTCCAACTTGTCCTACATTCGAGGTAAATAATAACACGGAAATGTCTCGCGGTGTTTCGTTTTCCTTTCGTAAACAACATTTGAAATCGCAGCTTTAAAATCGTTAAGAGATGTAAGACTTCACGTCAATTATGCTAAATTAAACAAAATCGTAGCTTATTTCAGTACGATATTCATTACTGTCACCGCGATCTCGTTTTAGAGATTATAAATTTTTCGGTGTGACGGATCGTCAATTTAACGTGACGAGAACAACGAACCGCGAGTATCGCCCACTTTTCAATCTCTTGTCTTTAGTTAATCTCCGTATTTTATTCGCACCCACGCGTTTCCGTTCCGCGTTTTCTTCTCTCATCAGTCGAGTGTTTATCCACGTTAACCCGCACACTCAGAACACAAAAACCCAAGGACAAACCCACCGATATTTTGGCGAACGACTCGCTTTTCAATTTTGTCTGTCGTTTCCTTGGTAACGAATTGGGTTTTGTTCCTCAATTAATTTAATGAGACCAGATTACTACAAACATATTTCATACAAATCCTCGACACAAAGCAGACAATAAGGAGCTTAACCCCTAAAATAATCTGCTATCGTCAAAATGAAACACGTTTCATCCTTTTCATAGAAAATCGCAAAGCCAAAATTACAACGTAATTAAACAAGTCACCGTGGAAAATACGCATGACAACGCCACACCTTAAAAGAGAAGCGAATTTCTCCTTTGCTTTGCTTTGCTTTGCTTCGTTTCGCTCTGCTTCGCAGCGCACGCACATGCCGTGCAGGCGAAATTCTCGCTGTTTTCAGGCGGAGCTTTTTCATCTTTTTTCGATCGGTGGTACGCTTTTGTACTGCGGATTTTTTTATAAAATTTATTTCGTTTTTGTGTACTCTTGTTTTTTTTTAACCTTTTTTTCCCCTTTTTTCACCAATTTTTGGTGAATTCGTAAATTTTGACTTATTCTTAAATATAAATTCTTAAAAATCTTTGTGTAATATTTACAAAATTTATAATTTTTGTAAAATTTTCATTAAATTTATAACATTTTCCAAGTTACTATACCACTATTTTTTTCCCCAGTTTTTATAATCCAACAACTCTTCGTACAGTTCGTGAGTTCACTAAATCCATTTTTTTATATTTTCTATTCAAACGAATAACATCACTTCAAGTTGCGGGCACTAAAGCTTTAGTTGACCTCATTTTTTTCCCCGTTTTTTATTCCTTTTTTTTTGTGTCCCTTTCTTTTCTTTAAATCATTGAACGAGTTAAAGAACATTAAAGAAATATAGAATATCGTATTTAGGGTTACTTTTTGATAAAGAAGAGTTGCCTTGGAAATAAGTAATGATATTTCACTGGGTTCAGTGGGTTTGTACTGCATAATGTCGAGTCAAGTTGTTTGCTACGATGTCATGGAAACTGGGTTGAATGTAAAAATAATAACATCAAAAAAGCAACACGAAAATAAACTTAAATCTTTTCCGAAATAAACCAGAATAAATAAAGTTAAGGTTTTGGGAGTTAAAATAGAATTTAATAAAATATTCAAATTTGAGGAAAAAAAATTAGATTTTTGATATTACGTATGCGTCACTCGTATGTGACGTAATTCGATTCGTGTTTTATTTTTGTTTTACAAGATGGGCGTGGCACGTAATCCCTAAAATGACCAAAAAATATCTCGAGCTAATGGGAATTTGACACGAAAGAAACACTTCACGTTCGCATTCGATTCCACCTCCTTACACGTCAGACGTGACGCCGCAAGAAGAACGTAGGTCGAATTATCGACGCCATATTTCATCTTAAGAGGCAATTCGCTGCTTTGTGCGGAGATTAAAAGTACATTTAAAAGACGTCGAAAGTCAGAACAAAATGACGTATTCGTCATCGGGGATCGATAAATGCCAGAAGTTCGTATTTGGGATTAAAGAGCGGAATAAATTCATGATTTCTTGATTCAGTTTTTAATATTTTATATTTTAAAACTTAAAAAAAATAGCAATTCGTTTTAGTTTACTCGAGGGAAGTTGCTAATCCGTTTTACGTAGAATTGTTAATCTTTTTCGATACATAAAACTGATTTATAATCTCGCGTTTTGTTTTTGTTTCAGGTTCCAAGGAAGTTGCTAAATCGCAGGTAAGAAATTTTTTTCTTTTTCTTTAACTTTAAGATTTTCTTTTTTATTTTCCACTACTTGAAAAGTAGCACTGGTGCGCGACTGATGACAACCCAGCGTCTGGGGGACTCGAGCGTTTCTCTTTTTCTCTCATCTTTTCTTTTTCTCGATTTTTTTCCTTTCGTCTTTTAGTTTTTCAATTCTAACGTTTTGTTGATCCACCGTGATTGGTTTGTCTCGAGCGAGACGTGGATGTTTGAAATTCTGTTTCGACCCAAATCTGAATACCAAAAAAGAAAGAATTTTTTTCTCCTTTTTATTTTTTTTTGACTCTTTTGAGGGTACGAGGAGAAAATGTACGACCGTAATTCGGAAGAAAACTCGGCAATCACGTTTTTGCGCGTTTTTACCTTTTAGGATTGCGTTGTCGCTATTAAGAATCTATTTGTGTGAATGAACGACCACTCCATCTGTTCCATTCTCTGGAGAGTTCCCTTAAACTAAAACGTGTTTCTTTTTGTAAAAACATAAAAATCGTGCTCTGCATTGTACTGTTTGTCCAACGCACGAAATAAAAATATCCACAAACTAAAATAAATAAATGACTAAAACGAGCGTGTTTGGTGATGAAACCAAAGATTACAAAAGCAATCTCCGTTATTTATCCGCCAGCAGTTTAAGAGCGCGTTGATGGATAGTTTAATTGATTGGTTACGAATCGAATCGATGATGATAAGAAATTTGTAAATGTATTTAAACAACTAATTCTTTACGATAATTTTCCTTAATTCGTGATTGATGATCGCTTTAGTTTGCAAAGCCGGTTTAGCTAACTCTTGACCAGGAGAGATTAGCGAGTATTGGTCAATAGTGAAAGCAAACTCGAGTTTTGTTCAATCGAAACTGCCAATTCGATACACTCGAACTTCCGTGCCCTTTTCAACGTTCATTAAAAATTATAAGCGGGCAGAACTCGCGTAGCCTACGCCGTAAATAATAAATGGACAGAGGGCGTTCCTGTCACATTTGTCCGATCATGGAAATGGTTGCACTTTGTGTGATATTAGTTTGGTAGTGTACTCGCCAATTTCCTTTTTGGTTTTTTTTTTCTTTCTTTAAATTTTATATTTATTTTTATTGTTTTTGTCGTTTTTTTTTGTGGTGTTTGGTGTAGTGAAATAATTTATAACGTGATTAATATAACGCGGCGTTTTGTCGTTGTGAGGATGAAGAGAAATCTAATTACAATTGTAAAAAACATCGCCAGAATTCTAATTTATTTTCACCTTGACCCTACTAAAGCTGAACTACAAAAAACGAAAGTCGCGTTTTAATTGTGATAAACGCGCGAATTAAATCCGTTTCCTCAGATACGGCTTCCGTAAACACCGCGCTGAAATAAAATCCCTTCCACGAAGATATAAATTAAAGTATAAATTTATATTATTTTTACATTAAAGTTTAATAACGCGCAGCGCTTAAAATTTCTACAAACTAAACCTGACGCATTTTCCTCTCTGCCTCCAAGTCACACACACACACACACAGTCGAATGAATATAAATTCACCGTTGTAGTCGACTAAATGAAAATATATTTCGAATTCTTTCTTTCCCCGAAGAGAACAAATAAATGGAATAACCAAAATTTCTTTTCTTTTCCACTTTCCATCTAAACTCAACCCTCTAAGCCCGTTTATCAATTCCACAAACTCCGTTCTTACGCCCATGGCCAACATTTGAAACAAAAAAAGAGACAACAAACATTTTTTTTCCTCTAAAAAAACAAAAAAACAAAAAAAAGACCAAAAAAACAAAATAGAAAAATAGAAAAATAGAAAAATAGAAAAATAGAAAAAATTTTCTTCGGTCGTGACATTTATCATTGGCGATCATCACGCAGCCTCCACGGGAGCCAGTAAATGAATTGGAAAACTCCCACCGGGAACAATTCGTTTTTTTGTTGAGCTTTATCTTCTTGGAAAAATATTTTATCACTTCGTTTGATGTATAGACATTACATTTATTTATTTAATTTGCTTGTTTTTGCAGATTCAAGACGAAGAACAGCAACTGGAGACATTGAAAAACCAAGGTACGGTACGGCGAGACAAAAAACGGAATTTAGAGTTTCGTTTCGTGAGCAGCGCATTAAAAAGCGTAATTTAGATCTCGAGTAAAGATAAATAAGAGTGCGAATGGTTTTGTGTATGAACAAGTTTTCCGCGCTCAGTGTAGAAACGGCGGAGATTTTTTTTTCTTTTCCGCTTGAGCAAATCTCTCGGGATTCGCGAAAACAGCATGGCGGGGGCAACGACCTGCCTACTGCGGATCGACTCCCATTCATCACTGTACAAAGTTCAGAAAACAACGTTTATTTCTTCACCCTGTAGGGGTCTAGAGATAAAAGCAAAAAAAGATAAAATTGTGTAAAGTTTTTAAGTGAAAAAAGTTTATTTTTTTAATTTTCTTCTTATTTTTTGAAGGAAAAGGAGTCGCTATTGTGAAGTCTGAGGTTCAATCTACGGCGAACGTGAATGGACACGTGGATTCAATGTCGGAGAAAGAGACCAAAGGTGAGATAAAATGTAAATTCAAATGTAATTGAAGAAGCCAATTCCGTTTCGCGTTAACGTTTGTGGAATTTGTAACGCCACTTACGTTCGTATAACCTGTAAGGGCAAATTTTCCTTTTTCTCTGTGTCTTTTATACTTGGTATTATCTCAGTTCGCGCTTTTATTTTTTGGTTTTTCTTCTATACTCGCACTCAAAACGTCAGAGAAAATTATCTTTTCGCCCCGATGCAAGTCACGGGTGGGCTGCGTGGATAATGAAAATTTAAAGAGAAACTCATCCAACGTATTAATTAAAAATTTGTTTGTGGAATTAATTCGCTCTCAAATACATTTTGTAACGGTTACGAAATAACGTTTACAGTAACCTACTTTTTTAGCCTTCAATTTTTTCTTACGCTGGTGAAGGACGAGCATAAAAAAAATTGCAAGGTCTAATTATTTACTACGATCGATGAAATGGTCAAAACTTTTATACAGAAGTATTGCATATACACATCGAGTATAAAAGGTTGGTAGCTGACTGGAAAAAAACCTCGCAAGCACTATAAACATCTTTTGAAACCAACGTTGATTGGTTTTGACAGGAATTCTACTTGTCACCATTCTTGTTTACTCGAAATGGAGTCGGTGCCAGAAAAGCCAAAGAAACGTTTTTACTTACTGCGAAGAGAGAAAAAATTTCAACTCATTGGCTAAAGCCAAATAAAAGAGAGAGAAAAAGGAATAAAGAATTTTCTGGCATTTTTTTTGGGTTGATGCTTTGCCAGGTTCTTAAATGTGATGGACGACACTAAGTCAATACATCAAACCAAAAAGAAAGAAAAAAAAGAGTAAAAAATATCGAATATTTCTATATTTATTTCAATTTGGAAATGTAGTACAAGATCCGCAAAGCGGTAAAATCCTCGCTCAAATAAAACAAGACACGATTGAAACCCAAAACGGGCCCGATAACAAACCGGACAAAATAATTAAAACGACGGTGGACCTTCCGAACAAAGGATTTCACAGATCAGCCTTCAGTCGTAACGGGAAACCATTGCGTCTTAGCGATAGCAAAGAAACACCCGAAGTAAGTACCTATCAGATTCCCCTCCGTCTTCTTTGTCGACTTATTGCCGTTCTATTTTATATGATATCGGTGAATGTGATCGGGGAATATAAATAACGAGCTAGTTGTTGTTGTGTGACAGGATTACTACACTCAATTCGAGGGAGTCCAATACACTCCCGGCGACATGGCTGAGTACATTTTCAGAACCGGGGATGACGATGGAGTTACGCTGGCCATTGAGGAACTCATGAGAGAAGGATTAGTAAATAAATTGTTATTTTTGGATTTTTGAATTATTAATTTTGTAATTTGTTTATGCGTTTTTTTGGGTGTAAGCGTGTTGTTTTTGTGGGTAAATATTTTATTAAATTTGTGTTTTTGTTTAAATTAGTTGTCACAGGACGATGCTATTTCTTACTTGGAGGAGGTTAAAGTTGTTTTGGAAATGCTTCGTGCTCAGGATGAAAAAAATAATCGTTTAAGAGCGTTTGCTGCACGACGAAATGTTGCGGGTAGTCAGGTAGTTTTTTTTCTTCTTTCTCTTTTTCTACGAGTAATTTAATAAAAATTTTCGATTTGATTTTTTAATGTTTTGTATTTTTTTTGTGTGTCTTTGGTTGGTGATGTTATAATAGGAAAGTCGTGAACAGCAGAGAATTGATATCCCGTTTCGACATCAATTTGATATGAATCCTCAATCCCCGGATGAATCGGAGGAAAGACGAATGTTTATCTCGCCAGTTAATTTACGACAAACAGGTGGACACGGAGTTAGATGCTCTCGTAATTAAGTTATTGTAATGAAATTGTGATTTAATTGATTTTCACGCTGCGGATGTTGTGTTCCCAACAGCCGCCTTCGAAGAAAAACGTCAATTTCGGCAGAATTTGAATAATTATCGTCGAAAAGGGTCGTTGAACGACGATGATCAGTACGAGCCTAACGTCAATTCTGAGTTGGATTACGAAGATTTGCTGCAAAAAGTGCGTCTGGCGGATTTTCTGTCGAAAGAATTTTCGTTAGAAGAAGTGATCTACCAATTAGCGAAGCAAATGTTCACTCAGAGTGTGATCAGAGGTAAGCAGTCGCGACATTTTGTAACAAAAAAAAATTAAATTATCTGACTCGGAACGCGATGTCGGATTACGGAATTGATTTAACGCTTAGTGACAACTTTCGATTGATTTCTCTGCGGTATCTCTTTCGCTCTCGGAACAAAGCTCCAGAGAGTATAAAGGAAGATTTAATTCTTACAGGCCGATCGATATTTTTATAGAACAACGTTAACCTCAATTAGACGTCGATTTCAGTTAAAATTTGATACCCGTGCCTTGTATCTGTCCTTTACACGTAAACTTTTATTAAATTGAACAGGCAACAACGACGCCGAAGAAGCGCTCCAACGGTTTACGGTATTTCTTCAACAAGAAACCGCACGAGGACGCATTTCTCCCGAACTCCAGAGCAAAGTGATCGGTAAAAAGCAAAAAAAGAGAAAAGATAAATTATTCACCTTAATCTAATTCCAAAGCCGTTAAACCTGAACGTTACTCGTAGATGTACTTCTGGCGGCTCTTATGGACACGATAGGTGAGCATCCGGAAATAGCGGCCATTCCCATCGGGCCAAGTATACCTCGTAATTTTCGTCCAGAATCAATAAACGGTGAGTCATTTTGACCTCATTTGAACTCTAATTACACCAATTTCACCTACGTTTAAAAGGCGCGAACAATCCCGCTGAAATGCAAGAAAGAAACAAAGAAGAAAGCGTGAAAAACACAACTGGAAATCAAGCGCAAGCCATTCAAGGTATAAAAAATAAGGTTGATTCGAATTAATCATGTATTTTAAATTATTACTTATTTTTACCTCTAGAAAAAAATTTTGTTGACAAGTCTTCAGCGCAGTTGACTAACCAAATTAAGAATTCCGTCGACAAGAAGACATCCGCGTAATTTGTTACGTTCGAATATAAAAAGATGTAGCTTTGAACGTGGCATTTTCTCTGGTAAATTGTTTTCTCACCTGGCAGTGTTTGCTCTCTTCCCCATCTGTGCTAATCTGCCAATTCTTTTTCGAAACATTTTTCTCGTTTCTTCTACCATTATCCAGTCTGGTCTTAATGGATGGTCGAGTGAAAAACAATAAAATATTAAATTTCATTAATTAAAATAAACTAAAATAAAAATTGATGATAACAAGAATAAATTAATCTACTACCTTAGAATTATTCATAAATCTAGTCTATTTTCAAGGAAAAAAACAAAAATTTATTACATTTGGGAATGGAATATGAGTTATAGAACTAAAAACCCAAAAGAAAAAGAAATAAAAAAATTGTTAGTGCTTCCAACGGATTTCTAAATTTTATACTTAAAAATTTATTTCAGCTGGCAGTCGGTGTGTGAGACTAGGCCTTAAAATGAAAGCTAATTTTCTTTAGTTGAATCCATTGATTTACAATTCCGAACTCCAAATGAATTCAAAATTTACCTCAAATCTATTTAACATATCCAAACAATATTTCCTCAAAACTTTACCATTTTCTATAATATTTCTCTCGTATGCCTGTGCACCGCAAATTAACTTCACGTACCTTTACATCGCCGCAAAATTTGGAGGGAGAATTAGAAATTTTTGCACCGAAATGTTATTCAAATTGTTGTTTGTTTTGTTTTTGTGTTTGTGTTTTTATTTGTTGTCGTTTTAACCAACGTCGTATTGCAATTAACTCACACGGATTGTGATTTATTTATGTACAAATTTCAAAGATGATGTAAATATGAATTGCTACACCCGGTATAATTGAATAATTTGAAATTCTAAATCCCAAAAGAAGTTAAAATATTTATTTTATTCATCTTTATTTCTGCTGGCAAATTTCTAGCAGTAAAAACGATTCATTTAAAAGAAAACAAAACAAAAATGGTTTTAATGAAATTCGATGAGTGTTATGTGAAAAAATTAAAAATGCTGTTAAGATATAAAGATGTATTTTTCAAAAAAAAAAAAAACCTTTATAAATCGATGTAAAATGTGAATAAACTTTTAGAATGTTGAAACTTGCAACCTTAACATTTTTTTCATTAAAATTTAATCAACGTAAAAAATGATTAATCGCATTTACAGTACATTATGAAACTATCCATATAAATGTCAAATGAAATTCTATATCCATTTATTCACGAACAAAAATATATTTTTTTTAGTTTGACATTTCTCGTCGATATTTTTCGAGCAATAGCGGAGTTCCAAACGTGAAAAAGATGTGAAAAATTATAGTCACGATTACGATGAGCACGAGATTCCCGTTGAGAAAAATTGTAACGGCCGGATTTTGTTGTAAAGAGGATAACTGCGCTGAATTATCTTCCTCGTTTACTGGTAACTCACTGTTTGGATTATAACCGCAAATCCAGAACAGAAATCTCTTCCACTTAGCAATTTGGGGATTTTCAACTTCGGAAACTAAAGTTGAAGTTGAGTTTCCTGGTTATAAACCGAAATATTGGTTATTTATTATGACGAATTTTATTGCGACATCTCGTACCGTTATTAATAAAGTTTGACGTTTGTGTCGTAGCAACGGAAACTGCATTTAATTGCGAACATCCTATTACAGTCTCTGTCACGTGACTGTTGTTAATTTCTCGTTTTGTAACCGATTTCTTTTTTTCATCCGCTCTTTCTGCGGTGTCGAAACGAGTCCAAAACATGGTTCGAATTAACTAAACCGAAAAACAAAACAAAAATACCGATAGAAAAAAATAGTTAAATTCAACTTTTTCTGTTTTCATTTTTAAATTTTGTTTACCCTGAAATTTTCTGGTGGTTTACTCAATAAAGTGACCGCAAAAGCGACGAGAACGGTCGTCCAAAAAAGAATCATCGCAAAATACATGTAGTGGACACCGGCTACTATTAAAGGACGCGTGTCTACTTCGCCACAAGCTGGACTTTGGTAATAAAAATCCAATCCCATTCTTACTGCTCCGACTGCAAAACCACCTACCAAACCCCAAAATGCTCCCTAAAAGGAAAAATTGTAAATGTCAGATTGAATGGTAATTAGAGTTTGGAAAATTTACTGGTTCGTTAAATCTTTTCCAAAACATAGCGAGGAGATATATTGCCGCAATCGGAGGAGCTAAGTAAGCCGAAATAGCTTGAATATAATTGAAAAGTTGTGCGCCTTGCATTTCTAAAATAATTGGAATCCACGCGATGCTTATAGCAACCATGAATAAAACAAAAACTCTGGAATGTTTTACTCGTGAAGTACACAAGTTTATAAATAAGTAAAAATTCACGCGTGATTTTACGAGTCACGTACTTTCCAACTATGAGAAGTTCTTTGCTGCTAGCAGATTCCCGAATTCGTAGCCAAATATCAATACTGAATAAAGTACTCGCGCTGTTAAATATTGATGTCATATCAGACATGAGAGCTGCTAACACCACAGCCATTAAAATTCCCTTCAAGCCTATAAGCGAGGCAACCAAGCGTTACTTACGAAAATTCGGAATTTACTGGGTAGTATCGAATGATTTTTAGTACCTGGAGGCAGGAGATTTAGTACGAGTATAGGATAAGCTAAATTGGAACAACCGACGCGGCTACCGCAGTGTTTCAAGCACTCTTCTGGAACGACGCAAGCTACGATGTCTGATAACAAATTAATAACGTTAAGTAAAATTAAAGTGAGATTTTCCACTTTTATCTCTCGTACCAGGGTATAAAACTCGACTTATCATCCCAGGTAAAATTATTACGAAAAGAGGCAGAAATTTTAAATAACCAGTAAACAACGTTGCTCCTTGAGCATGAGATAATGATTTCGCGGCTAGCGCTCGTTGAACCATCATCTGATAGAAATATAATAAGATCAGTTTTGATAAATTTTTAATTAAAAATTATTATCATTAACTCCTACCTGATCGCTGCACCAATACCACAAAGCGGCAGTAGTCTGACCCAACCAGTAACCAACCCAGGGCATATCTGCGCTGTGAAGATCTCTCAGCATCCGCCACGCATCATCGAGCGGATAACCACAAGTGCTGTTTGGTAGAGTTAAACTAGGGACAGCTTTAGTATATTGCACCATTAATCCCTTAAACCCGTTTACTTTGTAAAATCCTGAAAAGTTTTAATTAGTAAAAATAATTAGCAGGTAGTGCAGTAATAAACGGACGATACCTTTAACTGTGAGAATGGAAGCACCGATAAGCATGATAAAACATTGCAAAGTATCGGTGTATATGACAGCAGCTAGGCCACCTTTGAATATATTTACACGATGTCATAATCAATTATTCATTCCTATTGATCGAGTAAAACGCGAAACTTCTTTCGATTGCGTCAGAAGAGGAACAGTCAATTGAGTTAAGATGGTTATGTAATTTCCTAACCTGTGATTGTCGCGAGAGCGGTTATTAGTAATAAAACGCCGATGGACAAATAAAGATCCCAGTTAAGAATTTGACGGATGAAGAGCGCGCCTGAATACAAGTTTACCTGAAAAATTTATATCAACGCTCGTTTCAAATGATGACTTTCACTGAGAGATTTGGTAAATTGTGGACGTACCGAAATTTTCGCAAAGACGTAAAGAAGCAGTGATAAAATGGCGAGGAAAATTCGAATTCTGGAACCGCCGAAGCGTTTGGCCATATATTCTGGGAGAGTGGACACCTGAGAAATCAATAAAAGTCATAAAACTCCATTTATTTATTTGTTAAAGTTGTCGAATTAATTATTTATACCTTGCTCGCGATATAAACGGGTAGGAAAACCCATCCAAGAATTTGGAGAACGATCGCTGCCTACGATTTAAATAAATTATTTCAACATAAAACGATACCGAAATACTTTTCTTTCACTTCAACTCACAGTAATTTCAAAAGCCCCAACCGCAATTCCAGCAGCGGCCCCAGCTCCCGCTAAACCGATAAAATGTTCACTGCCAATATTGCTGGCGAATAAAGAAGCTCCCACCTTCAAAAGGACAATAGTTGTAAAAATAATATTAAAGAATATATTGTGAAGAAAGATTTTTTTGTCTTTTTTTTACGACTTTTATTGTACCGGCAACCACGTCATTTGACGGCCAGCGAGAAAATAGCCACTGACCGTTTCACGGTTTGAGCGAAACACCGACTGGAATTAACAAAACAATCACGGCTTAAGAAAGTTTATTTTTTATAGCCACTTTAACCTTGACATTAAAATTTAAAATCCTTTAATGAATGATTATTACTTAATAATTCCACGTTTAAGTGTCTTTTAGTAATGCAAAACCGCATACTGAGCATTTTATTGCCATAACGACGCGACAAAAAATTAATTTTAATTTTGGTGGAAAGTTTGTGGGAAAGTTTTGTTTTTATATAAGGTACATGTCATTAATTATAACTCGATTTTCTTTTAGTTCTCAGAAATAATGAACAAAAAAAAAAATTCACAGTAAACAATTTATCTAAATTAAAAAAAAAATCGGAAAAAAAGAATAAACTTACGTAAAATCCAGCTAAGATCACGAGAATAAAATAAGCAACTATTGCCACAATGTCCCACTCGCTTAAACCTTCCATAGTACGTGAAACAAATGAGGAAATAACTTGAAGCTACTCGTGCAACCGCTGATGTAAGAAATGCATAACTCGCTGCAAATTGTGTTTACTACGCTATTAAACGCAAAAAAACTTTACTACGCGGACTTTGGTTAATTAATTCTCTTTAAGCTGAAAAATTCTAGAATATTCGCTTAGCTTAATTAAGTTTAAGATTTTGATCAAGTTATTTCGTTGGATGGCTTAAAAAAAATTCTTAGTAAAAAGTTTTCACGATAGTGAAGTCAATGATCTGGAATTATAAATCGTATTTAAAGTTTAACCAGCCTAGAGGTAAATCTTAGAAAAATTTCGCAATTGGTTTTCCAGAATTTTAGCGATGTAATATATAGGCATTCCTTCTAATTACGACATACAATAAGGCAGTAATACGAGAAAAAATTGTAATTCAGATCTTTTATTTCAAATTTGTTCGTACAAAAAATTTGAAATACAAAATCATTCCTTTTTTTATGCAATTCAAATGTAAACACAATATTAAACGTTAATAACATTTTTCCTGCGAAAGATATTGAAAACAAAAACAAAAACAAACGTATTCAAGACTGCAATTCAGGAAAACACAAACCTGAAACCAAAACCTGAGTCGATGCTTATTATCGTGCAATTTTTCTTTAAAGTGAATTTTACTCGGTGTCACAGACACATACAAAATTTGAACTCGCAAAATATTATCCTACAATATGCGTTATTTTTTTCTGTTTTTGTTAATTAAAAAATATAATAGATTTATGTATTTGCTTTTATCTTTTGCATTTTCAGCGTTTTGTAATTATACTGAACAGCACAAAAAAAATTATAAATAATGAACAACCAATACCGAGATCTTGGAATAAACGATCAAAAAATGAAGAGATTGCACTCATTATGCTTCACATCAATGCTTTGATTTTTCGCTAATTTGTGACAAAATTTGCATACGAAATCTTTTTCACAGCCAAACAATATAATAAATAACTGTGATCAGGAATGAACTTTTGATTTGCACATTAAAATATTTTCGTTTTAGAATTTAAAAACTTAACTGAAACACGAATGTTGTAAATAAATGCCTCAAATGTAAAAAATAAAATAACACAAAAAATGATAACGCGATTGGAATGTAATCTCACACATCACGACAATCAATTAAAAGAGTTAACAGATTTCCAAATGAGAGTCGACCAAAATTAAACAAAATTTAAATATTTACTGGTCAATTAGACCGCCAATTGAAAATCCGATATAAAAACTCACACCTACCGCAATAATAATTGCCAAATTAATATTCAAAAACAATTTTGCTTTAGGATTTTGTTCGAGAGTCGCGATCTCTTCTAAGTGGTCGGTGAATGTCATCGCCATCTCCGCACGAGATCGACTGGAATTGATTCCACAAACCCACAAACAACATCTTTTAAACCTCGTAACAGATTCGATTTCATGCACCACTCGTTTTTCATCTGATGTTGGTTCTTTAAAATTGAAAGAATAATAAATAAATAAACGAAATTTAATGCTTTAGTGAAAGTTTTTCTTTTTCACCTTTTACTTTTACATGAACATCGTCATTCGTAAGTGCTGGAGAATACTGTTGATTACCGTTGCTGAAAATAACGCGATGACCGTCGATTTGAGCCAATTCTAGCTGCAATTTATTATCATATGAATTCGAATTTATCACAAAACTCGCGTCCAATTGAATATCATCATCTCTCGTTTCTTTATCAAAACGAGTCCAAAACGTCGTCCTAATCAACTACAATAAATAATATCGTAAATTAAACGAAATGACTACGTGTTAAGAATATCAATATCTTACCATGCTTTTATCTGGCGGCTTGGACAACAAACTAATAATTACGACCACTAAAATTGTTTGCCAGAAAAGAATCGTGGCAAAGTACATATAATGCACTCTAGATATTATAATTGGTCTCGTGTCAGGCTGACCACATAGTGGTTCTTTGAAGTAAAAATCCAATGCCATACGGACGGCGCCAACTGCGAATCCGATCAGCAATCCCCAAAAAGCACCCTGCAAAAATATTTTCATCTGTTACATCTAACTGCATTCAGAAAAACCAGCAGAAATTAAACAGTGTTACGGTTTCGTTCATTCGTTTCCACAGAACTGCCATTATATAGATGGCAGCAATTGGTGGCGAAAAGTAAGCCGCAACCGCTTGAATGTACAAATAAAGTTGACCTCCTTGCATTTCCACTATAATTGGAATCCACACGATACTAATGGCAGCCATCAGCACGATAAAAAGCCTTAAAAAAAATCAACATTTTTTTATTGAAAAAAAATATAAAATTAACTAGAGAAAATATAAATTAGATAATCAACTATTACCTTCCTATCACGAGCAATTCTGTTGGGCTTGCGTGTTTGCGAAGTTTATTCCAAATGTCAATAGTAAAAAGCGTGCTACTACTATTGAAAATGGACGTCAGATCAGACATAAGAGCAGCGAGCATTACTGCCAGCATAACTCCACGCAGACCTGACAGTACGAGATGTATTGACATTTTATTTATACAATGTAGAAAATCAACCTGTGGGCAGTAGTCCTATTACGAGTAATGGATATGCAAGATTCGAGCAACCCTTAGGATTTTCGCAATATTTCTCACACTCTTCCGGCAGAGCGCAGGCAACAATATCTAAAATAATGTTAAAGGTAGAGTTTAAAATTTATCCACATTACGTAATATTGTTATTTATGAATCTCTTTGCCTTACATTACCTGGGTATAAAACGCGGCTAATCATTCCCGGGAGCACCATCATAAAGATTGGTAATATTTTTATATATCCCGTGAAAAGTGTGGCACCTTGAGCGTGAGATAATGTCTTTGCTGCCAGAGCTCTTTGGACCATCAACTAAATAATTTCAACATATAAATTAAATAATTTGAAACTCATGTAACGAAATGGTAATTGCATAAATGAATGGTATTGTGTTGCTGTACAGCAAGCAATATTATTTTAAATGCTATTTTGAAGCTAAAAAATGTTAGAATTATAAAATCTGCCAACCTGATCCGCGCACCAGTACCAGATGGAAGCAGGAGTTTGGCCTAAAAGAAACCCTGGCCAAGGCATGTCAGAATCAATAGGATTTCGAAGCATCGTCCAGGAATCGTTTCGAGGAATGCCGCAAGTCGTTCCGGGAATGGTTTTGTTCGGTATAGCTTGCATGTATTTCGTTTGCAGTTCTGAATAGCCACCAACTTCAATAAAGCCTAGCAAACAAGTCAAAAATTGGTGAAATTATTAACAGTCACATTTTGCTATTACTCACCTCTGACCATCAAAACAGTGCCACCTATTATCATTACGACAAACTGCATCGTATCCGTGTAAATAACAGCGGTCAACCCACCTTACATAAATATTAAAAAATAAATAAAATTGTTAAATTAAGTAAGAAATAAACAAGTAATAATATTCTCAAACTTCACACCTGCAATTGTACAAACAACCGTGAGAGTTAAAAGTAAAATAATAGACAAATAGAGATTCCATCCCATAGTTTGCTTGATAAACAATGCTCCAGCATACATATTAACCTTGAAAATAAATAATTCCGGTTAAACAATATCAACAAACAAAAGATTCAATTTCACACTTACTGATATTTTTGTAAAAACATACAAGAGCAACGATAGCACGGCTAAGAAGATCCTTAATCTTTGTCCACCAAACCGTTTCTCGAGATATTCCGGTAACGTTGAAACCTAAGACAGACAAACTCAATTAACAAAATACAATTTAATCCAATACCCATTCAGAACTGACCTTGCTGGCCATGTAGACTGGCAAGAAAACCCAACCAAGTAATTGTAATAAAAACAAGGCCTGATATACAAAGTACATACAAAAGATAGTTCCATTCAATTCAAGAGATTACGTTGTAAATAAATCTTTGCCTTGAATCTTCATTAACAACACCATTTGCCAAAGCTAAAATGTATTCAGTAGATTCAAGTGTAAAGTTTCTTACATTAAACTCAAACGCCCCGACAGCAATTCCAGCTGCTGCACCTGAGCCCGCTAACCCAATAAAATGCTCGCTTCCAATATTGCTGGCAAACATCGATGCTCCAACCTAGTGGAACCGGTATATTAACATTTATGATTAAACTACATCTACTGAGGGGAAGAAAAAAAACATTCAAAGTCAACAGTTTCGATTGAATCACTGGAATATTTTTTGCTGATTGGTTACCAAAAATATATTTTTATTACTTTAGATTTATTCGTAATTATAAAAACGTTTTAGATTAAGGAAATTCGATATAAAAATAAATTTTCTCATCCTCTTACACAACAGATATCTTTACGGTAAGAAATCCAATTTTCGGTCCTGAGATTAAAATTTATCTTCTTTTTCAAACACCTGCGAATAGAATAGCACCTACACAATTCACTTTTCAAGACTGGGTGTTGATTTTGTAAATAAATCTTTGTTTATATTATAAACAAAAACATGATTATACAATTTTTTTAAATTCTATTATGGATATTTAATTTTGAATCTGATCAATTATATTTGAGGTGATCCTACGATGAGGCAACCAATCAGCAACACGAATTATGAACTTTTACTACAAGGATTAACGAATCTCCTCAAATTATAATTGTTCTCTAGAAAAACATTATATTTGTAGTAAATTATTTAGCATAGATTATTAATGCTATTGTGCGTGATTCATCGCGAGGATTACCGGAATCCAAGTCATATATCTTCCCGCTAAGAAGTAACCGCTTATGGTATTTCGGTTTGACTTGCACATTGCCTGAAAAGATAAGAAAATCAGTTTTTCCACCGTGATTTGAAACAAATTACATAATCAATAATTCTGGTACAAAATATTATCCAAAACCAGGTTGATAAATCGCACGCAATGTCAAATCAAATCCGATTTCATGAATTAATAATTTCTAATTAATCAGTGCGTTGGTATTAACAAAATGGCTTTTTGTAATAAAAATTCCACATCGTTCTACGACGTGGTTTATTTTGCTTGTTTTTCTTTTGTAAATTTTAAAATGCGATTTGAAATTTGTTGACATAACGCCGGTAAAATTAAAATCTCTTTCCGATTACTTACATAAATTCCCGTTGCCAAAACAAGCATAAAATAAACGGATATTGCAATTATGTCACCATAATCCAGTGGTTGATTAAGTACTGTATCTGTTGATCCGGTCATCTTTGCCACGAAAATGTTTACTAGATCTTCGGTGATTCAAAATGATTTCAGTAAAGTTACTCGACCGCGTTTCCATGTGCTGCCGTACTGCTGACCATTTGATTTTGGTTCGAGTGTTGTTCGGGAGAGAGCGTGATTTCGAAAATGTTCTGAGAGGCTGAATAAAAACATGCGAAAAATTGTTATTTTTATGGCCTACAAATATTAATTAAATATTAACTAAGTATTAAAATGCGTGTATTTAAAAAATTTATTTACATTTTTCGAAATTAATTTTATTCAATACGATCGCGACTTGGAAGTTGTGTGCGGGATTGCACAATTTGTCGCCAATTTTAGCAGACCTCACGGTGGCAGACTTCAATGGCGCAACGTGTCAAATTGAGTTTATTTGACACAGTGCCCTTGTAGTAAGTATCCTACTCCGATGTGGTATTTAAACCGATATTCACCACAGGTAAAAATCAACGTTAACACTCAACAATGTATACATTTGTGCTTACTGTACGTTTAAAATCTTATTTTAAAGCGTTTTTGCTGTTTCTTGATTAATCCGCTAGGTGACTACATTGTTTTTGAGATGTTTTCCAACGGTTCCGCTAGGGCGACCGAAAACAACTAGGTCATAAAAATTTCCAAACAGAGGATAAATATTTCGTCGTTGTGAGTGAAAATGAAATTTATTATATCAAAATTAACCCAACGTTCTCGATTTCTTCACTGTGTGCTAATCGAAACCGTCACTTAAAACTGGCGACGCCTTTCTGTGAAGCGGTATAACATTTCACAGATAAGCCCAACAGCGCGCTTAACGTGCGACTCCAAGGGGCAAAAATTTTTAACATTCAATTTTTTGAAAAATAAATTTTAGAACAATTTAAAAAATTTTAAAAATTTACACCAAATACGCAAACTTTTATTTACTACAAACTTCAAAATTTATAGATTTTTAATACCACTAGAGGGTTGCCCGCCCCTTCGTGGCGGTTTTAGGTTTGGTTGCATGTTTTTCCAGTTTTGTTTTTCCATTCGCACTTCACTCGTTTTCTTTGTTTTTTCGTTTTGTTTTTGCCGCCTTTGTTGCTCTGCATTTCACAGTCGCCTCTTTTCATTTGCTACGCAGTTCTTTCCTGTTTTTTCCATTCGTTTTTCGTTCGTTTTCTGCTGTGTCTGTTTCTCGTCCACTGGTTTTCCGTCTCATCGGTCGTTCCCATTCCGGCGTTTTCGGCCTTGTGGTGCTTCCACTTTTTTTGCTTTTTTCTCCCTCGCTAACCACTGCCTAGTGTCCACCTCGCTCTGCCCACTGCTTGTTGTCTACTTCCCTGTGCCTGCTGCCCACCTCGCTCTACCCGCTGCCTGCTGGCCACCTCGCTCTACCCGCTGCCTGCTGGCCACCTCGCTCTACCCGCTGCCTGCTGGCCACCTCGCTCTACCCGCTTTCTGCTGTCCACCTCGCTCTCCCCAGTGCCTGTTGTCCGCCTCGCGCTGCCTGCTGTCCACCTCGCTCTCCCCAGTGCCTGTTGACCACCTCGCTCTCCCCAGTGCCTGTTGTCCTCCTCGCTCTGCCCGCTGCCTGTTGTCCACCTCGCTTTTACCTCGCTCTGCCCGCTTTCTGCTGTCCACCTCGCTCCTACCTTGCTCTGCCAGCTTTCTGCTGTCCACCTCGCTCTGCCCAGTGCCTGTTGCCCACCTCGCTCTACCCGCTGCCTGCTGTCCACCTTGCTCTGCCCAGTGCCTGCTGTCCACCTTGCTCTGCCCAGTGCCTGTTGTCCACCTCACTCTGCCTGCTAGATGTTGACCACCTCGCTCTACCAGCTGCCTGCTGTGTACCTTGCTCTGCCCAGTGCCTGTTGTCCACCTCACTCTGCCCGCTAGATGTTGACCACCTCGCTCTACCTGCTTTCTGGTGTCCACCTCGCTCTACCTGCTTTCTGGTGTCCACCTCGCTCTACCTGCTTTCTGGTGTCCACCTCGCTCTGCCCAGTGCCTGTTGTCTTCTTCGCTGTGTCTGTTGTCCACCTCGCTCTACCTGCTTTCTGCTGTCCACCTCGCTCTGCCCGCCTCGCTCTACCCGCTGCCTGCTGTCCACCTCGCTCTGCCCAGTGCCTGTTGTCGGCCTCGCTGTGCCCACTGCTTGTTGTCTGCCTCGCTCTGCCCGCTGCCTCGCTCTGCCCGCCTCGCTCTACCCGCTGCCTGCTGTCCACCTCGCTCTGCCCAGTGCCTGTTCGCTGTTTTTGCGACCCGCGTTGCAATTACCACTGTTTCGCTACGTTGTCTCGCGTTTCAGTCGCCGCTGTTTCACTGTGTCGCTTGTTTCGCTGCGTCGTCTCGCGTTGCAATTACCACTGTTTCGCTGCGTCGTCTCGCGTTTCAGTGACCGGTGTCTTGCTGTTTGTTCGTCTCGCGTTTCAGTCGCCGCTGTTTCGCTGTGTCATTTGTTTTGCTGCGTCGTCTCGCGTTTCAGTGACCGCTGTCTTGCTGTTTGTTCGTCGCGCGTTTTTGTTGCCACTGTTTCACTTTTTGTTCGACGCGCGTTTCTGTCGCCACTGTTTCGCTGTGTCGTTTGTTTCGCTGCGTCGTCTCACGTTTCAGTGACCGCTGTC
>JAQIWS010000042.1:0-79399 GCA_034696085.1 Stigmatogaster subterranea
ACGAACATTTCTTGCCACGTTTTGCTCGATGCTCGAGGATCATCCAAATTTCGTAGAAATCACGCAACAGCGAGAAAACGATGCTGAGTAACCAACATTGGTTCGAACGGGTCGTCCATTTAGTTTTATCGACGTTTAATATGCCAACTCTGCCAATCCACAAAATGTGATCGGTTAGTAAATAAAGAGCGTGACTTATTTTAGATAACGTCAAAGTCGATCGAATCGTCGCGTCCGGGTAACTTATCGTTTTCAGAGCGACGTACAACGTATCGATGAATCTTCCGAGCCTGAAAACTGTAATTTTCGGTTAATTAATTATTTTTTTAACTACAAAAACAACTTACGTTTTCGACCAGTGCTTAGCGAGTATTCGACATCTTGGATTCTCACGACTAAATTACGATCGCGTTTTAATCTCTGAGTATGCCACCATAATAATCGACTTCCGTATTGAAGTAATCTGAATGTGAATAAAGTTTGTTTTCATATTTTGAGCAACGAGAGTGTGTGAATTTTAAGCGTACCTGATGATTCGATCCCTGCCCGCAGTTTGGGAATTTAGTTTGACGATAGTGTCCACTAAACTGTCATTATACATGATGTGGATGAAGAAATATTTAGTTCTTTTAGGGGTTCGTTTCTGTTCATGAATACCACAAAAATATAATACTTTATCTGCAGCTGTTGATTCTTTATCAGGTTTTACTCGGCTAAAGGTCGAAGTTGTTAACGCGTGCCGCCAGACGTCATCTTGGAAAATTTTAATTTTAAGTTATTTTTCTTAAAGAAAAAACTGAAATCCAATTTATCTTCTACTCAAGTTATTTTTTTTGATTTTTTTATTCATATACTGTAATTATTCGTCATGCGGGAAATTTCAAATTAAAAAAGGATAGCGCCGCAAGAATCACGTGGACCAATCGGGAGAGTAGTCTTTCCCCACCAGGGCAGCGCTGCAATCGCCTGGCATCAAAAATTAGTTGCAGCTTAGTGCCTATTTTTCCACCATGATTCTTCCGTTCGTTCGCTCGAATCACGAGGGCGCCACTGATCAAAACGTTCCGATTGCCACGTGATGGCGCCACCTGTAATATTTTTGCCTCGAAATTAATATCGGGTCAATCCTTAAAATGAATAGCGGTATTGATGAAACACGTTTTATATTTCTTGTTCTTAAGCGGAAAAATTAAATACTGTATACTTCTTGAAGAGGCTGTCATCAGCGTGAGGACTGCTCAGAAATGCTACGGAAAATTCAAGACTGGCGGCATCTGTGTAGAAGACGAGCACCGTTCTGGACGTCACATCGAGTTTCAGAAGCAGTTTACTTTTTAATTTATCCGTAATTGATTACCAACAATTCCAATTCCTGCAGAATATACTTGAGTAGGTGTAAAATTAAGGCTAGAGGTTAATTGTACACCTCGTGTGCAATTTTTTTGCATTAAAAAATTTTTGCAGTAAAAAATGTATTTTTAAATTTTCTACTAATTTCAAAATACATTATAGTAGTCGTAATATATCAACCTGATACTCGTATTTAAAATGTATTTTTTAAAAAATCATAATTGGTTTTAAACGTTGCATCAAACTTGTTCGAGTAAAAATTTTTTGTGCGACTTTTTCCTGGTTCGAAAAACTGTGTACTTTTGTTTGAAAATTGATTCGAAACTTTCTAGTGAGTAAGTCCCGCGTGCTTTTATGCGAAAATGTTATTTTCCTTTCTTATTACTGCGTGCAGCTGCGTGTCAAATATGCAAATAGTTATGAGTGTAGTAAAAGTTTTGTTGCTTTTTCGCGCGAGAAGGAAAGTGAAATTTTGCGAGTGACAACTTTGGATGTTTATGGGTTGGAAATAGAAACGCGGAAAAATTAATTTAAACGCTTAACAAGTTGTACATGAAATAAATAATCCGAAAACGTTGTAATAAATTGTCGAAAACTCTTTCGCTTCGGTAGTAAACCTCGTTATTACAACAAAATCGATGCGCTACGTGAGGTCAGTGAGCGGGCTTCGTCGATAAATTATTTATTAAACCGAGTTTTATAATTCGTAAAATGCGAGATTATAGTCGCTTCTGAAACTAAATAATTAAGTTTCTGTATCGGAATTAAATACATCGTCTCACGAGCGACGGAAATAACGATCGAGTCCGGGATTATTTCGCGCGTCGGAGGTTGAAACTACGGCGTAGTGATGCGGATCGAAGATGGCGACGATCTGATGAGGATATCTTGCGTACATTAATTCCGCGCAAATTTCTCGTTCATCTTTATAATAGAGTCGTATAAACATTTCGCCGGGTAAGTGCGTTCAAAATACACTTTATTCCGATCATCCCGTTACCGCGTTAACGTTTATTCGCCGACGAAACGGCTTCAATCGCAAAAACCGAGCGTTGTGAAACGAAAGCGAAGAGATTACGATTTGTAAACGTGATGAAACAACATTACGACGACGATTTACGCTCCTTCAACACATCATACTTTCTAATTTCGTAATATTTTTTAATCCACCATCCATCAAACTTCTCGTATTCACTGCCAATCTCGAACTTTAATAGTTTCTTAATACTAAAAACCAAATTACAATTAGGCGTAATTAAGGTAGGGCTGTCTTGAGTGCGAAATTAAAAATTTATTTTTACTCCGAAAAAAAAATATCAACTTAAAATTTATCAAATCTAAAATTTTTAAGCGATACGAATGAGTCACGCTCTGATTGAAACCTGTGTCTGGTCTACTTCTTATAATTTTTTACGAATTTTTATTACTTTTACAATTTTCTGATGGAAGGAAAGCGAACTACTTTCATTTTTAAAAACATTACGATTTGTTTATTTTGTTTATTTCGTTTATTTATTTATTTATTTATATTCGTGTTTCCTAAATCTTAAATCCTCAACCAAAATATTTTATTTTTGTAGGTTGTAATGGACTCGGCGTTTGATTTTGATGCTCTGATAAACCGAATGCGCAACTGATTAAGGTAGAATTCTAATTCTAAGTCGCTTTTGATTTTGATGAGTGATCCGATTAAGACCGACTTGGCTGAATTCAGATTGAATTTGGCTCGAATCCAGTTTGAATTTGTCTCCTGACCTTGACTCGTCGTTTCCCATTGCACAATTGGTCTCAATTTGAGCCACTTTTTCCCCTTAAATTTTTTTATTTTTTATTTTAATACTTAAATGTAGATCGTGATCTGATTCGTAACGGTGGAAAGTAAAATTACTACTTTTATATGTCACGTAGATTCCGAACCCGAAGATGGAAGACCGACGCGTCGCCGATTACTTCGTAGTGGCCGGTCTTCCAAAATGTCCGGAACCCCTCGAAGATTTCTCGTGGGAAGGCATAAATCTAAAATCGACGCATAATCAAGCTCCAATCACCGACGTAGCGGTGATTTTTCGAAGTCTCGGCGAAATGCCGCCGCAAGGATTCAACGTGATCGACACGACTGTCAGCGGTCTGTGCGCCGATTTGAATCACGGGAGCATTCGAAGTCCCAACGTCTTTTTATGTTATAAACGAGGGAGAGATAAACCTCCGATCGTAGATATAGGGTATGGTGAAAAATTGAGATTTTATATAATCGGTTTGAATATGACGGTTGTGGTTGAAATTTAGAGTTTTATACGAGGGGAAAGATCGTTTGATGGCTGACAGCGAAGTTGTTTTATCGACTCCTCAAGGAAGACCGGCGAATGTGAATAATAGTGGATCGAAAACATTCATCACTTTTAGAAGGGCATCTGATACCGCTCCGTGCAATGAACTCGTTGTCACTGATATTTGCGTTATTCTTTCGAATAAAGTAAGTTTTTTAGGAAATTGTAGTTAAATACCCTATTGAAAAATAATTTTTATTTTGTAGGGCGAAAATCCTCCTCATACGTTTTGTATCATCCCCAAGAATCTTAATAAAGGAATGGTAGGAAGTAATTTTTTGTTTTCGTTCGATATTTATTAATTAGTTTATTTATTTAAAGGTGGGATCCGACGTGTATTTGTGTTATAAAAAGACGATGAACAGGTCGGATTCGATCGCGTATAAACCAGGTAATGAAAATTAACAAATATTAACGTTAAAACGTGCATAATAATATTTCCGGGTTTGTTTTTTTTAGCTATTTTAGATCGTTTTCCAACGCACGATTATGAAGATTTTCCACTTCCTCTTTCGGTTCCCTTATTTTGTATCCCGATGGGCGCGACCATCGATTGCTGGCCCGCCAAGGCTAGCTCACCGAAACCAGTGTTCTCCACGTTTGTTCTAACATCGCAAACTGGAGAAAAAGTTAGTTATTATAAATTAACTTAATCTAATATTTTTCATTAATTTTGTTCGGATTTTTAGGTTTACGGCGCTGCGGTGTCGTTTTATGAGAGATATAATAAACCGCTAACCGCGGAACAAAAACAGCTGTTGCCGTTCGACGAACAGCGAGATAAAGAAACGAAGACGGTGAACGTAAACAAGTCCATTTGTATTTTGTCCCACTGGCCGTTTTTCGACACTTTTGAAAAATTTTTATTTTATCTACACGGCATGGTGTTTACTGGACCACATTCGATACCAATCGAGAGGTGATTAATAATTGGTGATACGTTTAGTTTTTATTACAATTTATAATATTTTCTCAGATATATTTCGCATTTTATGACGGAAATTCCTTTTCCATCACCTCAGAGACCTAGGATTTTAATTCAGTTAACGAATAACGATCGAATGTCTCTCGCTCAGCCTGAGGATTTGCCTCTTCCACTTAGGTATAACTAAACCTCATCGCGCGTTTTAAGACTAATCTCATTTTGTTATTTCAGTGGTGCTTCGTTTCAACAGTTGTTAAAAAATCTTAGTCCGGATAATTGTTTGTTACTGTTGTTATTTGCTCTAACTGAACAGAAACTTCTTCTTCACTCACTTCGTCCCGATGTTTTAACGAGTGTAGCCGAAGCTGTTTCCATGGTATTAATTAATTAAATGGTCGCCATTAATTTATAATCGATTTGTTTTTTTACGTCTTTAAGTTGATTTTTCCTTTTCACTGGCAATGTCCCTACATTCCTCTGTGTCCTTTGGGTTTATCCGATGTGTTGAGCGCTCCGATGGCGTTCATCGTTGGTAAATTCTAATTTTAATCCGTCGTAGTCAATTAAAATAAAGCTTAGTTTTACGTTGTAGGAATTGACTCGCGGTATTTCGATTTGTACGATCCTCCCAACGACGTGACGTGGGTTGATTTGGATACAAATACAATTTCGATGTAAGTCGGGTGTTGTTTTCGAATTTATTTGAGAAGTTCGTTGTTCACGAGTAATAAATTTTTAGTTCCGAAGAAAGGAAAACCGTCACAGTGAAATTGCTACCAAAGGCACGGCGAGATTAAAGGTTTATTTATCCTCGTTAACGATTATTTATTTGTAGAAACCGTCTCGTGTTCTTCGAAACTCGTTGATATCTCTCTGCGAGCGGATGAAAGATTTAAGTTTCCGCGCTAAACAAATGAATTTAAATTCGAGTTTAATCGACAGAGATTTTAAACTGAAAAAAGAAGAGGTAAATTTTCAATTTAAACCGAGGACAACTTTAATTAACAGAATTTGTTCGTTTTGTAGCGTATGATCGAATTAGAAATCCAAGAAGCTTTTCTTCGGTTCACCGCTTCAGTGCTCAAAGGATACCGCTCATTTCTTCAACCGATCACCAAAGCACCTACAATCGGAACCACAGATTGCAGCTCACTATTCGACATCCAGGGTACAAAAATAAATTTAAACGATGGATAAATTTGGGTTAATCGCTTCGTTCGCAGGCTTCCTAAAGAGTCGCGATAAGGCGTATCAACGATTTTACATGTTGCTCACTAAAACACAAATGTTCACGCGATTTATCGAAGAGAGATCCTTCGTGTCTGATAAGGATGTGAGTTTGGCGTTCTTCGACGACTGCATTGAAAAAGTAGACACTGGAGAATTTCCCGAGTCGCGACTCCTTGAAATCGAGGAATCGCAACAGAGGTTAGTTTTAAAACTATCGATTATTTAAATTATATTAAAAAAAAGTAATATTTCTATTTAAAAAAATTTAAAAATAGTGAACGAACGGTATTTGTCACGCCACCCGAACCGTTTGGCTTACCGCCAAATGCAACTTACTCGTACTCTGGATTTAAAAATCTAAATCCAAAACTCTACCACGAAAAACAGCAGATAAAAACTTGGGTGTCTCCGATTGCTAAGTCGTCGCCCGCACCGGGAAGTCCACTCGCGAAACGAACCAAACAAGAGATAAAAACTGCTCAGCAAGTAAATACAAAACTTCATTTAATTATAAACGATGAGAAATAATTCAATAACTTGAAAAATTTTTAAATTTAGTCTGCCAAACGACATTCGGAGAAGCCTGTTTTGTGGTCCAAGTAAATAAACTCTTTAAATTACTTAATTCTTTAAAAAATGATCTAATAAGGTTTTTTAAATATTCAGGTGTTTAGTAAGTTATTGTTACACCTTGTGGTTTATTCATTTACCCGCGTATGTAAAATCTTGTCAATCAAAAACCAAAGCGTTGCAAATTGCTTACGATATTCTAGTCAAGATGCAATCGGCCAGGCTTCATCCACCGGACGAAGTAATATTTATTTATCAACTAGATTTTAAAATTATTAACATAAAAACAACTTTATTAGGTTTGTTACCGCGTGTTAATGCAGTTGTGCGGTCAATATAGTCAACCCGTGTTAGCGGTTAAATTGTTGTCGGAAATGAAACGTAACGGTGTTCACCCCAACGCGATTACCTACGGATATTACAACAAAGCCGTTTTGGAGAGTACGTGGCCGTCGTCGACGTCTAACGGATATTTACTGTGGAATAAATTGAGAAACGTTATAATCGGCGTGGCGTTGTTCAAACGTGGATCGAACCGACGACCTATTTCGATGTATTCCGAAAGTGATTACGACGGAGTGAGCCGCGGGTCGACCGAAGGAAGCGCCGCTGACGTGAGTTTACCCGCGCCCAGTGAGATTGACGCTAAACCGGAAGACGGAACTAGCACCGGGTGTCAGTCGGATGTCGGATATAATTCGATGAATACCGATGAAACCCAAAAAAGTTCATCGAGCATTAGTTCGCAGTTGACAGCGAATGACGGGGAAAACGGTGCGTCGTCGGCAGAATCGCGTCAAAACGTGAAACAGCCGGCGAAGGAGTTCGCGGGGAATAAGGGTAAACGAGTGAAAAGGACGCTCAAATTCGACGATGTCGATTTTACCGAATCCGATCAATTGCGCAATCAGTTGCGCACTATTGTGAAATCTTCGGTGACTACGTTGACGTCGGTTAACGGATTGTGCAACGATATTGGTAAAATTTATTATTATTTCTTTCACTTTTTTTAAGTTTTGCGTTGAAATTTCGGACATCACGCTTGATTTTTTTTCATTTTTTAAAAATCAGTTGACAGTTCGGCGGGGACATTGATCACTGGTCGAACGTCCATTTGCGAAGACGACGTGTTCGACGATGGCGTCGGATTCAAGTGGAGACGACGTCACCGAAGCGCCAGTGATTTCGGACAAGATCAGCACCAACATCGACAACGGATACGTCACGCGAGTGGGTCCGATCACAAATCTTTAAGCCGACAAATGAGTCGGCGACAGGAAATTGACCAAGAAATACTTCGATCCGATTCGTTCGGAAACGACGCGACCATCATCAACAAATTAAACGTCAGTAATAATAGTCTTACTAACGACGACCAAAACGTGACGTCATATTCGCAACAACCGAGTGTAAATAAAGACGAGGACCAAGAAGTTGAAACGGAACGAGTTACGATGACGAGAAAACCGAGCGTTTACGAAGGACCTCGAGAATTGATTCGAGAAGATGTTGCGTGGGAAGACGAATCCGAGACGTTGTCGCCGCCGAATGTCGTGAACGGATCGTGGTTTGATTTTGACATGTTGAGGAGGAGTTTGAGAAGAGGAACGGGATTCGTGTACGATAGAGGACCGAATAAAGTGACGCGAAGCGCTACTTTTTGTCATAGTCCCGAACACACGAGTAAATTAAACGCGGCTGACGAAGCGGCTGAGCAAACCAAGAGATTTATTCACAGATCGTCGTCCGTTCTACCCGAATCTCAAAGCACTAGTCAACTGCAGATGAGATCGTTGAGATCGACGTCCGCGTCCAGTTTGATGTCGCCGACACTCACTTCCATCAAAATGGCGTTTAATCAAAGTCCGCGGAGATCGGATTTGATTTCGAGTTTGAAATCAGCTGCTAATTCGATGGCGACTAAATTGAGTGAAATTAAAGAAGCCATTTCGCAAACTGGGTAGGTTTTTAAAAAAAAAATTTGTGTTTAAGTAAAATTATTTGGTAAAAAAATTGTTAAATTCTTTTTAAAGAACTCCAACGAAGACTTTGAGCGAGCGTAAGTCGTCTTACGACGAAGAATCGAGCGTTTCGAGCGACCAACAAGTGAATCATCGGTCGAATGTGGATTTATTAAGTCGAACATTAAGTCAAAACCAAAGCCAAGATTTGTCCACCGACGAACTCGACGCGATGATGAATGAAGCCGAGCAAGTTCGGTCGCTTAGTTTGGGAATCCGTTCAAATCATTTAGGTAATTTTTTGGTTTAATTTTTCTTGTTAACTTATTTATTTTTCTCGATTTTTTGTTTGAATTAAAAGCCTCAGTTCAAGATATAAATTCGAGTGGAGAAAAATTGTGTAATTCGCTTCCCGTTGCTATGGAGATTTTGATGACTTCGTGTTCGCGGTGTCATACGTGCGGCGCCATGTTGTATGATGAAGAAATCATGATTGGTTGGACCGGAGAAGATTCAAATTTAAATACTCGGTATTAAATTAATTTATTGTAACGATTTTTTCGTTTATTCACTAAATTTAATTCCATTTTTTTTAGATGCCAATTTTGTTCCAACAAGTTGGTTCCGTTTCTTCTCGTAACGATAAAAGTGAGTACAGACAATTTGATATTTGAAACTGTCAGTAAAATATTTCGTATTTTTTAAATTAAGGATCATCGCGTGTCAAATGATAAGTTATCGCACTCAAATGATTCGTTGACTCGGTTGGACACACTTCCAGACTCCTCAAATTCTCCTACGATTAGTCCTCAAAAATCGACGTCAGTCGATTCGTCGACAGCTTTGTCTACAGAAACAGAAGTGGATTCTTGTTTTGGATTGGGCAAAGCCGACAACATCGTCCGACAGCCTGCTCGGACTTTATACGCTGTCCCCGAATTAACGGAGGAAAATGTAGAAAATAATATTAACAACAACAACAACAATAACACTAATAATCAAAATAATTTGTTGGGTTCGTTATCGTCGAGTCGTGCCTCTAGTGTCGCTGACGTGACCACCAGAGGGAATTTGACTCGCGGCTCCTTTTCGTCTTTTCTCTCGCTGGAACCGATATCGGTTCCTTATCTGAGTCCGATAGTGTTGAGAAAAGAAATGGAAAATGTTCTCGAACACGAAGGAGACGCGTGCCTCACCGAAGACGTTTTTGTGGATTTACATCCGATTATTTACTGGAATTTAGTAAGTTCTTAAAAAAAGGAATATTTTTTTTAATCGTTTCAAAAAAAATTTATCTTTTAAGATGTGGTTTTTTGAGAGAATCGGCGTTCCTAGTCACATTTCCGGTTTGTGTTTATCCGCGCAGTCCGTAAATAGAGGACGTGAAGTGAGTATTTGTATTTTTTTTAAATATTCGTGATAAATTAGTTGTTAAATTTTAGATTCCGTCTTCGTGGTGTTACGCCGACTCGTCGAACGTGTCGGTTCGTTGTATGTGGGACAATGTTAAATTACACGAGGAAAATGTCGGTCAACCGATGTACATGTTGTGGGAACAAAATGGTAAATTCGAATTTTAACAATTTTTGGGTTTTTCAATTTATTAAATAACTTAATTTTCGTTTTACATCGACGTAGCTTCACCGTCTCACTTGGTTCACGCATTACTCACTGAGCCTAAATCAGTGACTAAAGAGTGAGTTATAATCAATACATTTTGAAAATTTTACCACTAATATTTGAAATTTTTATTTCGTTTTAGAGTAATGAATAAAATAATCAACGACGTCACGCACAACGATCTCGTGGAGCCACTAAAACTCGTTTTGAACCATATTCAAAAACGGCACTCGATCTCTCCCAATAAACAACGCCGTTATTCCGTTTACCGTGATCTTCTTTTTCTTATCATCACAGCGCTGGGACGAGAAAACATTAGATTATGTAAATTTTACCAAAAAATCAATTTAATAATGCGTTAACCACGTATTTTATATTTTTGTAGCGTCTTTTGAGCGTGAATATCGTCGAGCTTACGACTCCCTACCTCCGATATTCGCGGAAACGTGTCAAAAATTCGATTCGCCACCTTCGGTGGGTGCGGTTCTTTGCCGGCAACCGTTTAAAGGTCTCGAATTATGACCGCGGGTGAAGTTTGAGACGATGTTGTTAGGCAGCTGGAGAGAAAGAACGAACGATGTAACGATTTAAGTAAGGATTATAAAATTGAAGATTAGTTTTAAAGTTTACTCGTTCGGTTTGCTCATTTTTTGTTTTTGTAAAGTTAAAACTTGTTTTAGCGTTGTATAAATTTGTTAATTTGATCTTTGTTGCTGTAGATGGGTTTAAATACCACTATCTTTATCTATTTTCTTACTAATTATTACTAGAAAGAGATATAAGTGTAGCTTGGACGGAAGAAAATACAATAAAATACTGTTATCTGAGATTTTTCTCGTAAATTTCATTTATTTTAAGAAGTTTTCGTGGTTTTGATATTTTTAGTTCGGTGTTTTGACTCTCGCGGACAGATGGCGCCACTGTCGCAAAAAGTCAACTCGCGAATTAAGATCTAGTATCGCCAGGTATCGCCGATTGCTAATGTTAGTTTGAGTTTGTTATTCGGTTTAAGAGAAGAGAAATGCCGACGATTATTCTTCTGGATGTTTCATTGTCCATGTTAAGACCGGTTTCTATCCCGGATTCGACCGAAACGAGTCAACGAAGGCATTTAGCGTCTCAAGGAATCAATGTTTTGCTCGACAGCATGACCGCCAATTGCAAATTGGAGTTTACTTGTTTGGTAAGAAATTTGGGAATTTAACTGAGAAATATTCGTTCGAACGTTATTTTTATTTCAAAATTCAAATAGATGGCATTTTCGTCGTTGTGGGAAGTTGTTTGTCCGTTTACCCGAGATTACGACGCTTTAAAATCGAGTTTGGTTAATGTTGAAAATTACGATCGAACTTGTATAGAAACTGCGTTGGAAGGCGTGAAAATTACGGTTTTGGAAGAATGGGGAGCTGGAGCTCCGTGCCAAGTATATTTTATTAATTACCATTTAATAATTAACATAACGAAAATTGTTATTTTCTGCTGTAGGTGGTTTTGGTAACCGATGGCAGCGTCGGTATTGGGTTAAGATCCGCACGTTTAGGACGAAAAGAAATTTTAAAATCCGAAGAAAATACGTTTCCTTTGCCGTTTCCATTTTCCTCAAAACTTCACATTATGTGCATCAGTCAGCCGGACGAACAGAGTTTGCAAACTTCACTACCGATTTATCAACAACTGATTGAATTGAATGGAGACGGTCAAGTTTTTGTGCCAGAAGGAAATTTAACAACGAAAAGTGTTCAGTCGATGTTTAGTAAACTAGTGGACACATTTTTTCAACCTTTTCACGGAACTCTAACGTGCGGGGGGAATCTTAGTTCCCTCGTTCAAATATTTCCTTCACCCGAACCGTTTAATCGAGGGAGAGATTTCGAGTGGATTAAGCGAACTGTATCTGAGAAGATCGAGATTTGCGGGTTCCTCGATCTGAACGATATTAATAGTCCCGCTGCTTATTCACGGCATTTGGTTTTACCACTTTCTCCAAATAAAGGTAAATATTAATTTTTAGGATAATTAAAACTTCAGTTACCAATGGTATGCAAATTTAATTTGCCCCAAAAATTACGATTTATTTCAGCAGAAACGGCAAATTCTTCAAAAATGGATACCGAGAGTGGAGACGACGAAGTTGGAACGAGTGACGACGGAAAATCGCCGTCTTTTTGCGTTTTGCTGCATGGAAGTCTTAAAGTAGAGAGCATGGTCGCACTCTGCAATTTAGGGTAAAAATAATTAAATGCTGTTAAAATAAAATAAAATAAAATAATTTGTTGTTTCAGAGAGGATTGGTACGGAATTTTGTACTCATGGGCGGATAGTAAAAAGAAATCGAATCTAATGCTCACGATCTTCGAACCAGGTAAATTTAAATGTAAAGAATTGAATTTCATAACTTTAATCACTTTAATAAATTATTCAGGAGTTGACGTGATTCCGTGGTTGGGTAAACTGACTTCGTTAGCTCCGTTATCGGACTTCAAGGATCCACCGTACGGCGACGACGACGCTACGTCACCATTTCCTCTAAAACCAAACGAAAAACGCAGTTACGCTCAAGGTTGCGTCGTGTGGATCCGCCAATCTGGACTGCAAGCTGACATCCAGAAAATTTTGCGTTACGCGAGAAAATTACCAGAAAAAACGCAGAATTTCTACAAGGTAACTCTCAAAGCTAATAATAAATATCAATCTTTTATTTAATTTAATCATTATTTCAAAATTAGGAATTAAATCGCTTGAGAAAAGCTGCATCGGCGTACGGATTTTTAGAATTACTCGAACGAATGGCGTCCATTTTAGAACGAGAATGTACTTTACTACCAGGCAGCGCTCATCCAGACGCAGCGTTACAACTAACTCACGCTTCCAACATGTTACGGAACCAGCAATCGCGTGATTGGAGTCAGAATATTTTCCCTCTTCGAACAAAATTCACAGCCGGTGACTTATAACGATAAATATTTAATTACAAGGTTAGTATGATACAACATCAGCAAAATTCAATGCGTCGTTAATCTGGGGTGGTTTACACATTTATACAAAAATTACAGTTATTAATTAATAGAAAATATATATTTATAATTCACGTGTCTGTAAAATTGACTAGATCGTTTTTTATTTTTACTGTTGCAGGGTCTGTAATTCAGAGACGAGTTCCGTGAAAGTGGGACGTGCGTCTGGGTCGGCGTCCCAACAACGCTTCATCAAATAACTGTAGATTCTCATGGAAAAAGAGTTCGGACAACAAAGTCGGGTTCCGCGTTCCAAAGCGCATAATAAGTCTTCGTCCTGTTAACGACAAACATTCTTATTTACAAATCAAATCGAAAATCGACGACTTTTCGAATATACTTTGTTTTGTTTGAGGATGTGAGCAAAATAAAATTCTTTTAAAATGTTGTGTATTGATTTTTACATTCGTGCGCAACTTACTTTACAGCCTTCGATGACCGGCTCTTCACCGAACGAAAACATCTCCCACAACGTCACACCGAAACTCCACACGTCCGATTTGTGAGTGAAACACCAATGCCTCAACGTCTCCGGTGCGTACCATCTTATTGGAAGATCCCGGATCGTCTTTAACCGGTAATAATCTTTCGCTCCCATCATTTGCGCGAGACCAAAATCGCTAATTTTAACTAAATCTCGTGACGATACCAAAACATTCCTGGCAGCTAAATCACGATGTACGATTCGTTTTTCACCGAGATATTCCATTCCCTAAAATCAGTGATAAGACAATTAATTATGAAATTTAATAATAGTTAAGTTATAAGACCTCCGCAATGTCAGTAGCAAATTTTAAGAGTTGTCTCTCGCTTAAATGATTCTTGTACGTTCGTAAGTAAACGAGAAGTGAGCCCAACGGGACAAATTCCATTACTAACAACATTTCTGGATCTGAAGACAAAAATTATTAGCTAAACTAGTTATTAGTTAAACTAGATAAATTAATCGTACCTTCGACTACGCCTTTGATTTCGACGATGTTTTTATGATGAAGCGTTTTCATGATCGTAATTTCTCGTAGAAGATCGTGTAATCCAGATCCCATTCCCGATTTTAGTTGTTTAATAGCCACGTCTTCTCGTTCTAAACCCGACCACCGAGCTAAGGAAGCTTTTTGAACTTCGCCGTAAAATCCCTGATTTACGCAAAATATTGATTAATCGACCTAATTTATTAAAATTTCCATTACGCACCTGTCCCAATTTTTGCCCAAATTCTAATTGACTTCTTTCAATCAACCACTCCTGGTCTTGCGTCATTGGCAACAACGAATTACTGCTTGGAGATTGAGGTAAACCTCTTATATTTTCGTCAAGTTCGAAATGATTTTCGTCTTCGCCAAAATCTCGACCAACACCCGCGTCGTCGTCGTTGTTATCCGAAGGAAAATTTGAAAAGAATTTATTAATTCCTTCGTGAAATTTCCAATCCAACGTAAGAGGAGCGTCGGGAGTAGTTTCGTCGGTAGTCGAGCTACTAAAAGTGCTTGAACTTAAAGAATCGACTTCGACTAGTCGAGGTACAACTGTCGCGTATTGATGAGTTCGTCTCGAATTATACACTACGAACGAAAATAATAATAATTTAGAAATGGAGGGAAAACGATTAAATTATTATTATTATACCTTCGTATAAAGTTTGATTGATATCTCGCATAATAGCTTGCGGTTTTTTCCTCGCGTCCGGATCTTTGATCCAACATTCGTTCATTAATTTATACACGTCATCGTCGCACGCTTTTGGTTTTGGTAACCTCGTTCCCCGAGAATACAATTCTTTAGCCTGAATTGATAAAATTCGTAATAATAAACGTTATTTTGGAAAAATTTGGAACTTACGTGATGTGGATTACTTCCTTGTAGAGGTTTAGTTCCGTATGAAAATATTTCCCACAACGTCGTCCCGAAAGCCCACACGTCAGCCGAAAACAAATGTCGCGCATTTTGCGGATTAGAGTGACATTCGGGCGGAATCCAATGAATTCTAGATAAAATCGAGATTTACCGTAATACTAATCCTAAACAAATTTTTTAAATTTAGCTCACTGAGACGCTTCGTAAGTAGGAAGACTCGTGTCACTTAATTTCACTTGAAACGAATTTTCTTGATGAACGCTTACGAATACGTTGTAGCAACGAATATTTCCGTGGCATATGCTTTCTTCTTCCTATAAAATAAAATAATTCGTAATAGAATCCACATTCCAAAAAATTATTTAATTTTTATCTTACCAGATACCACAACGCTTTCGCTAAGTACGTGGCAGCTTCGACTAAATCGACTTCTTCGATATCGTTCCAGTGATTTTCTAAATACTTATCTAAAGGTCCCAACGGTAAAAATTCCATTAAAAGCATCGGAGGACTCAAAAGAAATCCGTACATCGTCGCAATGGCTTCGTTGTGTAAATAAACGCAAGTGTTCGCCATGTGCATAAACTCTTGAAGGTGCGTCGATTTGTAATTAGGTTTTAATCCTTTAAGACAACATTGTAATCTCTTATCCGGGCGACATTGCCACATCGTTTTCGTAACCACCGTGAATTTCCCCGTCATTTCCATCCCACCAAACGGTAATAAACAACGCGAATTAATACATAACGGTGCGGTTGGAGTATCTTTTGATATGGACACGTAATCGGAGTTTTGTGATTTGCATAATAAAAGTGACGATTTATCTGAAATTGCGTTCAAAATATTGGAATTATTGAATTATTTTATTTTATCGAAGCTTACCGTATTCTGACGGAGGAATGCAAATGGCGATTAGTTTTTGTTTAGTGTAATGATTAATCAATTCGTGCATATTTGAAAAGGATTCTTCGTTGTCGGCTAATTTTAATTCCCCGGATTTAGTTTTGGAGATGAGGGAAGTGACGATCCCCGAGTCTTTTCCGCTGACGTAGAAATCGATCCAATACGAATCGTAATCCAAATTGTGTTCTCGTAATATATAAGCACCTTTTTGATTCTGTCCTTTGGTTTGAAGTTTTTTGTACGCAAACTCTTGAGTAACCGGGCCGTGGCATTTGGTCGATTTTAACCAAATTAAAGATGGAGTCGGTAATTCTTTACACAAATTGAAAGTCCACTTCTCGGCCAGACGATAATAACCATCCAGCAAAGATACGAACGAACGCATCTGACCGTGGTGTTGAAATCGAAAATACTTTAACGAAAAATATTAATGTAAAAGAAGTTACGAGGGTGTTTATTAAGTTTTTACCTGCGGTACTCCATTTCGTCGACTAATTTCGACGGTAATGTCCTTACCCATACTTATGTAACACAATTCTTCGACACTGCACACGTGAGACCATGACTAAAAAGATGGTTAACGTCTCGATTATCGATTTTAAAATACTTTACATGACGTTACGCACAGCTTTCTTATTTCCAACTTGCTTTCTCAAACCAGGTTCTTTGGGGTGATAGGGATCCATTAATAACCTAACCGAAATGGCTCGTCCGTCTTCGTCCATGATGACATTGTACGTTTCATGACCGTAACTGGGCTTTAATTCGATGATCGTTTGTATATATTGTTCCTTAAAAAATAACAAATTTTGTAAAAACAGAATCTAAAATTGAAAAATAAGTAAATTTCATACTTTTACGTAAGAAATATCCCGTTTATTTTCTTGTAACTTAGAGAGCGCTTCGCCCATTGCTCGTTTGAGGAAATGACTTAAGAAATATTTGTACTGTTTTTTCACTTCTTGAGGAAGATAACTTTTATACTCGCTTTCGATCATTTCGGAGGAAATTCCTTTTTCCAGTTTCACTCTTAACATGTCCGTCACGGCCAAACCCAACGCTTGTTCCTTCACTTTAGCTATTTCGGGAATGTTACCATTTAGAAAATCCTGCCGCACCTATTTTTAAAAAAATTGTAATCAAACAAAATATAAAATCAAAACAAAATATCTTTTGTCATCTTTACCTGCTGAAAATAATAATCGAAAGCGTGAGAATCGATTCGAGCTAATTTCGCCACTTCGGGTAACTTAAACCGAACTCGAAATTCATAGTGCGACTTTCCGTTTACTTTAAGAGGATCGCAAGGACTCAACCACGTTAACGATGCGGGATGATAAAGTCCGAATAAATGTCGCGCTACCAAACCAATCCCGCATTTCTTCGCTGCTAAAACGCAGACTTCCTCCGCCAACGCTTCGTCGCTGGGAATTCTTAGAGGATCACGGTCGCCGTACAAGTGTATTAGAATTTCGGTTGACTCCATAGTTGGCATATTTCTCTTATATTTTCATAATTAACCTAAAAATAAACAAAAACGATGTTAAAAATGACCATTTTTAAACCTGTAACTCTGAAGTAACTAATAACGTTAAAACAAGATTTTTTGGTTCAACTGTCGCAATGCAATTTAATTACGTTTAATAGTATTTAATTATTAATACCTACGTACGTAAAAAGGTAAAAACAGATAAAATCCAGTCGCGTAATTTTTCCTTCGAGTTCACGATTAACCACCGTCAACGGTTATTTAACATTTCGTCGAAACAACTTTTTCACGGTGATTGAGATTAAAATACTCACGAACGTTTTACGTGTTTCTTTTTGCCAGGTTTTCGTTATTTTTCGACGCACCGGATCGCGAAAAAATAACTTCACCCGATAACGCCACCTGATTCGCAAATCGGTAAACAACGCGCCGGATGTGACGTTTAACCCACAATTCCACTTTTCCGCAATTCTTCTTACCCAGAATTCCTCAACCGGAGCGCTTTTGAAAGACTGATCTACAATATTTTGTAATTAACATTTTTTAATTGATGAAAAATGGTGAAAAATATAAATACAATAAAAAAATTCAATGACTTTTATTATATTAGATCTTATTTTAACTTAAAAAAATTTTGTTAGCGATTTATTTCGTAAAATAAATCCGTAAAATTAATAAATATTTTATTTATAAAGTAAATATCGATCGCGCAAAGCGATAAACGCATAAATTGAAATCTGAATTAATTTGTTTCCGAGAATTACATATCGATAGCGCATCGATCTCAGATTACCGCGCAGCGGTGCTTCGTCTGGTGAGTGGGTTTTATTAGTGCTCGTGCGCAGATCAGGTTCTGATTTCGGAGAGCGCAGACGTAACGAAGAGCGATGCCGAATTTTTGTCGATTTGCCCGTTTTTAAATTAATGTAAGTCTCACCATTTAATTTATCAATCACTATCACCCATTTACCATCCCGTTACCGAACGACTTTATTCGTCAATTTACTCGACGTAAAAATTTCGCGGAATTAATATTTTCTTGTCTTTTTGACATCCATCTTTGATCTGTTTTCATTCAATTTGCGTTTTTCTCAACAACCTTACATTTTCACTCTTTTATTCCCATCTTAACCCAATTCACTCCCTAATACATCAAAATCAACAACTATCACGAAAATTACACATTTATTTCCCCGGATAATTTTTCTCAAAATCAACCGCAGAAATTTTTATGACTAACCAAATTTTTTACACAAATCGATCTTTAAAAAAAAAAAGAGTTAAAATTAGTCGTGAGAAAAGTATCGAAAAGGTTTTAGGTTTAAGGTTACGCGACTAAATTAGCTCGCGTGACTGTAATGCACTCGAACCTATTTGATTAATGAGGAAATGGTAGAAAATACGTAATATTAATCGATAATTCTCAATATTGGTTATTTAATATATTTATTACCGAGTTTACTTGGCAAAAATCAAATTTTACCTTTATTTTTATTCGACGATGAAAAAGACACTGAGGTTAATTTATGCACGCGGATGAATAATTTTTACACCAAAAAATTTGATTTGACGTTATCGATCTTTCACTTTTTTATTTTTTTTTAATATCATGGGCGTATTCTTACAACGCGTCATTTTACGACTGGATAAAAATCAATTTTTTATTTTTATTATTATTTTCATCATTTCCTACCTCCAATAAATCAAAATAACAAAAATTTCAACCAAAATTCCCAAATACTCAACTTCTTACTTATAAAGACCGAATTTGGACGTGATCCATTTTTCCACGCTTCTCATATTGATTTATCCACTTGGGAAAAAGCTAAAGGCTTTTTCTCCACTTTTTTCACCATTCTTTCATTCTTTCTCTCCGCAGTCAATCCTCTCTTTGCCTTTTCCCGTTGAATTGGCAATTTCTAAAATTCCACCGAGAAAGAATCCCTCGAGTTTCTTTATATTTTTTTTCTTTCTCCCCAAGGTCGTGACTCGTTTCGACGTCCAGTAATTTTATTTCTTTTTTTTGTTTCGAGTTTAAAGACCTAAAGGGTTCATTTTTAACATCAGGTGTTGTGCGGGAAAGTTGTCGATAGGGGGAGCTTTAGTAGGTTGTGTAATTTTGTTTATTGGTCGATTTTTTTGGTGGGAAAAGAGTTAATTAGTTGTGTAGATTGTAGATGAAAAATAAAAGTTATTTCGTGGGTGGTTTAAAATATCGAGTCGATGATGATGATGATGATAATAATAATAATTTGGTATTTACCTGTCAGTGTAATTAGGTGTAATTAGATTTAAGGTTGGGGTCACGAGTGAATTAAATTTTTCGAGTTGTCGGTTGTTAACGTTGATTATTATTATTTTTTAATCGGTCGAGGGTAATCCGTGAATTAATTTTTGGATTTTTTTTAAGTTTGACGTATGGGTAAGATGGCGGATGTACGTCGAAAAGTCGATTTTTGATTTTTGAATTGGGAATTATTTATCAGTGCGCATTTTGTATTGAGATTAGGTTTAGTGCGGTTTTGGTGCAGTTTTGCTTTAGTTGCTGCGAGAATATTGATCGAGGTTCGGGGTTTCGTCTCCTTCGCTGCGGATGACGAGTGTGTAGGAGAATAGGCCTAACACGTTGTCTCCCGAGTTACGCTCTAATTTCCCTTTTTTTTTTCGTTATCATCGACGAGAAATGCGCGTTGTGCGTCGACACAGGTAGGTTTAAGCGTTTACTGCTTTTATTTCTTTTTTCCGGGGCGGAGTGTGAGAATTTGAAGCGTCGATCGACGAAAGAAACGTCAAGGTTGCGGAGAAGGAGGTGACGACGACGACGAGTCGTAATGATTTCGAAGAAAAAAATATTTTTCGCAGAAAGGAAAAAGTAATCTAACACTCTCTTTTTAAACGTTTTCAGAAATAAACCTCGTTCCGTCGTCTTTATTCGACGAACGAGAGCGATGAATATTTGATTTCGTTGTTAATTTCGGCAACGTGTGACGTCAGTCTTAGATTACATTTATATTTATTTTATTAAACGAAATATATTTTTAAACGCAATTTCGCTTTTCGTCGTTGATAAAGTGAAACGAGTAAATTTATGCGAATTTGCGAGTGGAGTGTGAGGCTGGTTCCACCAAATAAGTTGATCCTATATCGTTACGTGACGATTGCGAAGTTGTTTTGATCGAGCGCCGTTGTTTGTTTGTTTGTTTTTGATTTTTACGACGTCGACCAGCGGGGGATTTGAGTCCGGCCACTCTAAAACCGGGTTTAATGTAGTGGTTACGTGATTGAAACGCCAAATCAAACGTAATCTATACGAGTAAAGCGAACGATAAATATTTTATGACGCTCGTTTTTAGTCGATGTGTCGAGCACGTAACACTTAACTCATCGTGTTTTGTCTTTTTTTTTTCTTTTTTCAGATGTCGAATCGTTGGAAATCCGTTAGGCCGAATTTACACGTTTGAAATCGGTTTGTGAATAAATTAGCTGCGTGGAACGCATTCCATGTTGACTCGTGGCTTTTTGAGATGGACGTACGTCATTCGTCGACAATCTTCACCGCCGCTCGCGAAAGAGGTGAAGAAGACGACATTTCCTGTCGGACGACGGCGTCGTCGTTTAACGCGAGAATCGTCCAAACTCAATAATAAAACTCGTCACTTTTCCCGTCAAACCACTCGACGAGGATGAGCCGATTCGGCAAATACCTGGGACGTCGCTGGCGGGGTCCTCGACTCGTGGGCCTCGTCGCGGTCGTGGTGTGCGGATACTTAGCCACCTTCGGGCCGCTGGTCGGTTTCGGTTGGCTGAGATCGAGGCAGGGATTAACGACCGACGACGTGGTGGTTATACAACGGCGCGATTCACACGTTCACAGACACGTTCGTTCGATGGACGACGAAGGCACGGCCGCGTTGGAAGACGAACCGTCGAGCGACGTGAAACATCGGACGGAACACAGTTCGAATAAAAGTGCTCCTCTCTTTCCCCCCGATCTTTTTACCATGAGCGAAAAACGCCACGGCGCCGTCTGTTTACATATAATGGGAATGATTTACATGTTCGTGGCGCTGGCGATCGTGTGCGACGAATTCTTTGTGCCCTCGTTGGATGTGATAATCGAAAAATTGGGGATAGTCGAGGACGTGGCCGGAGCGACTTTCATGGCGGCCGGCGGGTCGGCCCCCGAGTTGTTTACGAGCGTGATCGGAGTGTTCGTGTCGTTCGACGATGTGGGTATCGGAACGATCGTCGGTTCCGCGGTGTTTAATATATTATTCGTGATTGGAATGTGCTCCATCTTCAGTCACGGAGTTCTTCAGTTGACGTGGTGGCCGTTGTTCCGTGACGTGTCCTTCTACAGTCTGAGTTTGATCGTGTTGATCATCTGTTTCTTGGACAATAACATCTTCTGGTTCGAAGCGTTGGCCCTTCTTTTCTTGTACACGTGCTATGTGCTGTTCATGAAGTGGAATGTCACCGTGGAGCAGCTGGTGAAGAAGCATCTCTACAAGAACAAAGTGGCCAGGGTCAGTAGTGCAGACCAGCTTGTGTCTGGTGTAAGTATTGCGTGTGCATGAATTGTGTCTCTTTCTCTCACTTTCTCTTTCTTTCTCTTTCTCTCTCACCTCTTTTTCTTCTTCTTTCGGTTAATTTCATTTTTAAGTTAATAATTTTCGTTTTTGTTTATTTTTCAAATTCGAATCTGCCGGATGTAAACCAATCGCCGGTCGATACGTCAGTCGACGTGTAGCGTGACGTTCGTGGTTATAAACGACCTTGACGTGTCATTGCGGCGTATTGAAATGGCGGCTCCGTTTGTTTTGGTCGCGTTTAACGCGGAATGTAGGATATTTTCGAGTCCTCGCCATTTTATTACACCCTAATAAAATTCGCCTCGACGTTGAAACGAAGGCAAACATTTGCCAAAAGTTTGTTCGCCTAATTAAACCGAAAGCGAATCGCGACTATGAAATAATTATTACCGTCTTGATTTAGTTATAATCCCCGTTGGCTCGTTAGCTGATTTTTTATACCGTCGAATGTCGAAAGATTTAAAATTCAGGCACGGTTTTTTTTATTACGAGTCAAATTTTTATTTTAAAGTGTTTCGGGAATTTGTGTCCTGCGGGTTTCAGACTTTCAGGGTTTCAGTCGAGTTGACAGTCGTCTCTTATAGAGATGAAATCCCACGCGGATATTTTGTTTTTATTCCTCCCGTTTTCGTTTCGATTCGTACGTCTCCACGTTTTCGGCGTCGCCCATTTTTGATGGGATGGGATGGATGCGTTTTCGCGAGTTCGCCGTTCTCTATCGCAGAAAAGGTCAGGTGACGGTGCAGGTTTAAACGAGGATTTCCCCTCGTTTTGGCAGTATTAAGTCAAAAAAAAATACGACGTTGATTTAATAAAAAACGTCACTTTTTAAAACGACGCGAAGCGAGAAACAAAATGGCGTACGTTGTTTGCGCATCGTTTCCTTTAAAATCGCGTTTCGAGTCTTGCTCGATTTATTTACGAATTTTCAACGCAGTCTTAACTCCGCTCGAAGGGTGCATTAATTTTACAAAAGCAACGTCTCGAGTAACTCGATTGATTTTGCGCGAAACTGTTTGTGCGCATGTGTGCGTCTTTTTCTCGTTGAGGGAGTAGAAAGTAAGCAATGACGATAATCCCCGTTTTTCGTCCGTTTATTTATTTACCCGCAACGAAATATCAAAAACCAGCATATCCCCCAGTGGATGCTAAAAACCCCGAAAACGCGGATAAAATATTTAAAATATCTTCAACGCTCTTTAGACGTTACGTAACGCGTAAATTTTATCCTTAAAGCGGTTTTTCCGCTAAAAGAGACTTAAAAATATTTTTTTTTTTAAATTTTAGTGTTAGAATAAATTTTGAATGACGTGTTTAAAAATTTTGTAGATTTCTTAAAATTGATGGATTTTATTATTTTTTCTTGTAAAAATCCAATCGATTTCGAAGAGTGATTGATGTTAACGTTCGGGTTATTTTAAATTGATTTTCTTGTCCCCTCGTGAATTGAAAGGAGAGGGTTAAAGAGATTTATTGACATCGCTAGGTAATTGCGCTATAATTACACACGGGTTTAGTTTTAACTCGAAAATTATTCTTCAATTAGTATTTTATTTATCTTTTAATTTCCCTTTCAATTTTTCGTTGCTTCTTCGTACAAATCTCACCTTCGTTTTCTTCTTTCCTATCCTACGATAGATGTGGATTATTCATTTGCATCGTCCCGGCTGCATTTAGACGTAATTTCCAAAATTATTTGTCGCTTGTTTTTGTTGTTTTTGCAGTTTGTTCCTCTGTTTGTCGTTTGAATCGTAATCTGAGTGGGATTTGAATGTGTGGATTTAATTTATAAAATATTTTGATGCTTTGCTTTCCAGTTTTTGTTGTCGCTTTTTTGGTTTTTTTCTTCATTCGAAGAAAACTCGACAACACGAAATAATTTTTTTTTTTTCAAAACAACAACAAAAATCAAAATATTTTTGGTTTTGTTTTCTAGCATGCAAATGAATCGTTTAACAAATAATTTGCATGTTTTGTTTTTTTTACACAATGAACGTTGTTTTTTTCTCCGCTGTTTTTGTTTTTGTTTTTTTCCTATACTGTACAGAAGGTGTGCACGAAGATTTTAATTTTTTAATTCGTGGATATTTTGCCGAAAACTCTTTTATGGTGTCGTGAAGAATGTTTATTTACCTATAACACTTTTTGGATGAAATAATTTTTTTTTTCACTAAAAATTTTCAAACATAGGCCACTGTGTAAAAATAATTTTTGTGGAAACGTTTCACAGTAACACCGTACTCGATAAGTAACCTTTTTAATATTTTTGTTTTTTGTTTCGTAAACAGATTAACGACACCATCCAACGAAGTTTAATTATTTTTTATTTTAAAAATCGTTTATTTTTCAGGAGACGGGTCGCGTCTCCCACACACCTGTCATCCACGCCGGCAGCAAATTCCGCCACGGGTTACTGCATCTCATGATTTCCTCTATTGATCCAATGCACGACGGTAAGCCTAACTGTGATTTTACCACTTGTGTAATTCCCATTTTCGTATTTTTATTTTATTTTATTTCATTTTTAAAGTTAGGCTTTCGTGCTTCTGCTTTCAGCATTGTGCGATACAAAGTCGATGCTACCTTTTTTTGTGGTGTAAAAAGATATTTTTGTTAAAGCAGTAACGAAATATGTTTTATTGATATTTGTAGGCATTTTCAGGTGTTGTTGCATGGTATTTGAATGCGATAGACGTAAAGTAGAACAAGATGGCAGACTGTATATACTGTAGCTTTATTTGCGGCTGACGCTGAGATATTGGTTTGGCAAGAAAATGAAATAAAATCTGTTGTTCGTTAACGAGCTTAAGATTTAGAGAGAAAGTACAAAAATTCGAGGGTTTTTGCTTTTATTCCGATAATAACGAAAATAGTTGACAACAGGTTCGTCTCCTACAGGAGTGGTGGACGAAAAAGCAACGCAGAACCACGCGATAGCGTCGCTCAAAGTTCTTCTGGACGCGACGAAAACCCCGGGTACTAACGCGGGAACTCCGACGGACAGCGAATACAGCAAGCCGACTTTATCGCCTGGTCAAGACGGACACGTGCAAGCAGCAACCGCTCTCGAGAGCGGGGATTCGGGTCAGTATAGTCAGGAAACGGAGATGAGTCACCTGAGCGGTGGACGTAGGAAAAATAGCGGCGGCAACGCGGACGACGCGGTACTCTCCACGGGTGTCAGAGAGAGTCGCGAAAGTCGAATTATCAGAGTCGGACGAAGGAAATCTTCGGTGGATCTCTTGGCCAAGAGAAAGGCATCGGCGGATGCGGTGGCTCAGAATAATTTAAATCACGTCGTTTCTGGCGGCGGTGATGGCGGAGCCATGACTACGATATTGGGTAACGGTTCCGGGGACGAGGCACCGTTGGATGGGCGATCGGACGCGATAGTGAGAGTGAGTGGTTTACGGTATTCTGTGGTTTAGGATTTTAATATTTAATTCGTTGAGCAGCAAATCGAAGAGGAAGAAGGCGAACACGACGCGTTGGATTTGAGTTGGCCCGAAACGACGAGAAAGAGGATTTCGTACGTACTGCTAGCTCCAATTATGTTCCCATTATGGCTTACGCTACCGGACACGAGAAGACAAGTAGATTTAGTTGGCGTTTTAAGCGATTTTGATCGGATCGATTAATTAGCTTTTGTTGTCGCACGTAGGAAAAGAAGAAATGGTTCGCGATAACGTTTCTCGGGAGCATTTTATGGATTGCAGTATTCTCCTATTTAATGGTGTGGTGGGCATCTGAGGCCGGTTTAACCTTTGGCGTGCCAAATGAGGTAACGTCGGAATATTTATCGTTTTTATCGAGTAGATTAATTTCGTTAATCGTTTAAGGTGATGGGCTTAACCTTTCTGGCTGCTGGCACTTCGATCCCTGACTTGATCACGAGCGTGATCGTGGCACGAAAAGGACTCGGAGACATGGCTGTTTCCAGTTCGATCGGCAGCAACATTTTTGATGTCACAGTTGGGTTAGTTTAATATCGAGGATAGTAAAGTACGATGTGTTCTTTATTTCGATTCTCGTCACTTTTTTTAGCCTTCCATTCCCCTGGTTGATTTACGGCGCGGTGCACAAGGGGAAGCCAGTGGTGGTGAACAGCGCTGGTATGGCGTGTTCGATTGTGATTCTGTTCGCCATGCTCATCTTTGTCATCATGACGATTGCCTGCTTCAAATGGCGAATGAACAAAGGAATGGGATTCGTCATGTTTTTCCTCTACTTCGTCTTTGTAGCCGTGAGTCTCCTCTTTGAGTACAGCGTGTGGAAGTGTCCTCTTTAAAAACTATCTCCACTCCCTTATTATAATTTTTTTCTCTTCCGCCTTAAAAAAATATGGTGACGCAACGAACGACGTTTTACTCGATTTAAAACATCTTCGTTTTTTACTAGGAGTATACTGTAATAGATCACCTACTTACATATTATATAATTTAACGCGACATTTCACGCGTCTCACTCTACACAACTCAGGAGGTATCCCTCACCCCTTTTTTGCTTTGTCGTCATCGTAAAAATAATTTGTGCGTCGAAGAAGTTCAGTGATTTAGACGTCGAAAAATACAAAAATAATCAATTGAAACCCACTCGTTGGGTTATCGATTAAGTGTAGCCAAGTGTACCCGTGGCCATTTTAAAAAAGTTTTTAGTTGCGTTTAAATTGATTTTGGTGGCGTTAATTAATTATGTTACGATAATAACTAGCGAAGTAACTAATTTTTTCCTTTTTCTTACAGTACATAACAAAATAATAATAATAAGAAAGATATGAAAAAATAAAACTCCTTCCAGCAATCAGTGTGTGTGTTAAGGAGAAGGTGCTGTAATTTAAAATTAGGGCCCTTTAAAAAGAGGTGGTAAAGGATTATTATTATTAAATAATAACTAACGAAGAGAGACACAAAAGTTGGAGTTTTCTTCTCCATATTTCCTCCTCCTCGTGTTTACTGCTAGAAACGAGAATAGTTGTCACCTGTAAATAGAATTTAAGAATTAGGAGACGTTAGATTTATAATTTATATTCAAATTGAGATAAATCAGGGTAGATTAAACATTAGTTGTTTGAGTTTAGATGATGGTATTGGTTGATTTAATATGATTTGTTTTTTCTTTCTTTACGTGGTACCAAAATGCATGAATAAATACTTAATTTCTGTTTAACGATTTTTGCTTTTAGTCGACGGTTTATTATTGTGTATATAAAACGTGAGAAGTTAATTTTTAGCTCGTATTCTACATTCGTGTGACTCCCTCGAAACTAAAGTTAAAATTTAACACAAAAAATAAACATCCAGTGGGGAGCGTTTTTTGTACAGTACAAAATATTATTTAAAATAAAAAAAAATTTTGTTTTTTATTTTTTGCGGTGAAAAGTAAAAACATTTACTTTGGCGAATAGACAAAATTAAAGTAACCGATATATTTATTGATTTAAAAAAATAAAATAAATAAAATAAATAAAATAAAGCGTTCTTTGCTGCTAAAGTTGAGTTTTGATAGGACGCCTGCCTTTGTACATTGTACCATAAAATAACGAGTAAATAACAAGTAGGCTTGTACGGATATTAACTACTACACCATTTTATACTTGCTCAGAAAGATATTTATTAATTTGTAGCGTTAGAGCGGAGAATTATATTTAAATATTATTATTATTATTATTACTAAAAATAAAAAGATATAAGATAAAAACGAGATAAGTAAGATGGGACAAAAAATGAAATGCGATATTTTGAATTTTGAATTTTGAATTTTTTTTTAGTTTCCAAAATTTGTTTTCTTGAATTAATATTTTAGTTGTGAAATATTTGTGAGTTTAGTAATTTACAATTTTATCCGTCCTTTTAATTTGTTCATGGAACGAAATTTGGTGTCGCGGACGTGATAAAACAAATTTTGTTTGATTTAACAAATATTTTTAAAATAAACTAATTTTATGAGTAATAACCATTTCGGTGACAGCAATAATAATTTTTTATTCTAATTTTTTAATCGATTAAACAGAAAAAAAAGTAATTAAATACGCGGGAGAAAAAAACTAAGTTGAAATTTTGTCCCACCGTTAAACCTATGCACATCACGAAAAAAAAGTGTAAATATTATACAATAATAATAAGTAATAATAAATATTAAGTAATATAAATTAATAGTTACTAAAAAAAAAAATATTTAAATTTAACAAAAAAATAAAAAAAAAAATTAAGAAAAACTTCCAATTTAATATTATACCAAAACACAGTTTAATGGAGAAAAAGTAAAATTAACAAAAATATATATATATAATATTAATTAACAAAAAATACAAAGAGAAAAAAGTTTTTGCATAGTTCTCATTCTACATTAATCTTCATATCACCCGTTTATGATATAATTACGTAGGTAAGAAAAAATTACGATTCAACCCAAAGAAAAATAAATAAATTAACTAATCCAAAAAAATAAATAAATAAAATAAAATAAAATAAAATGCGTCGTGTTATCGTTAGAAATAATTCTTAAATGTCAATGAATTGTGCGTTGAATTATGTGTTTAGATTCCTAACCCTCCACTGACGTATGAAAGGAGTAAAATACAAATAAAATCAATTTATAAATAGGTTCAGGGAAATGCAAAGCGAAATGCGCCGTGATAAATACGTGATGGGTAAATTTGAGGAAATATATATATTATAATAAATATAGTTTTGTTTTTGATTTTGGGGTTTTTAGTTCGAAGTAATTCGTTGTTTTTGTTGATTTGTGGCGGGCTGTGTAAGGTAATGTAGGTATTAGATTTTATTTTTTTATTTCTATTACAAATTGTTGGAGCATTTGTATAACATATTTTAATTTTTATTGAGTGTTATTACATAATAAATAAATAAGAAATCTATTTGAAATCGATGAGGATGAAAAAAGAAAAGACGAATGTTTGTTGGTTCTGTATACTTAAAATACACTAATGTACACACGTTATGACAATTATATACGACATTGTATTTCACAAAGAAATAAAAATTCCATTGGGTTATTATTAGCAAAATTAAATAAACTACGGTGTTCCCGCTGCATTTTTATAATAACAGTCGGTGTATTATCCTGCGCATGCGCGATATCGTGATGACGTCAGTAGGATTGTCGCGATTGTGCTGCCTCTGTCGGTGAAGTTTGGCGACGAGAAAAGACGGAGCTGCGCGACGTGCGTTTTTTTGTTTTTTAAAGCAAGTTTCTGTTTTTTTCGTGATATATAGTTCAGTTTGTGACACGCAGAATGGCAGACGATGATCTCGCGTTATTTAATCTAAGAGACGACGTGTTTTTAAAGATCTGCAATTCTTTAGACGCCGGAGATTTAAAAACGTTTAAAACGCAAGTCCAGTTGAAGTTGTCTGGGTAAATATTGTTTTTAGCTTTGGTATAAATATAAATAAATATTACCTGTTCGTATTGAATTATAGACAGTGGAGAGCTAACTTACATTCTGCTCAAGAAGTATTACACGAATGTCGTGTTCGCGGAATGACCGTTCTGGAGTTGGCGAAGTTGTTGAACGAGTTAAAACTCGAGGAACCAATGAGTCACTTTATAGACGACCGTAAGATATTGGTTTCAGTGTTTAAATTGTGATTTTTTAAATTATCGTTGATGTGTGTCAGATCCCGTGAAACTCGTGCAAGATCTTCCCGAAGAAATGGTGGTAAACGAAGGAAATTCGTTGATTTTGAAATGCGAAGCAACTGGATTTTTATTTCCGAAATATCAATGGTATCGATGTCGAGTTGGCAACAAGGAAATGACGCGTATCGATGATCAAATGAGCAGTACTCTCGAAATTCACGATTTGTGGTAATTTTATAACTTAAATTTTTGCTACGTTTGGTTTTACAGTTTTGTCTCGTAATTTCACAATTTTTCAGCGCGAGTGATGCTGGAACATACGCCTGTCAAGCCTACAATTACAGCAAAAATGGAAAAAAGTTTACGACGTCTACTAAAATGACGAGGGTAACCGTTCTCATCGAATCATCGTTAATCAACGACGAAAGTGAAGAAGAAAATGGCCACCCGGTTATTACATTTCAACCGTGCGTACCACGACAAATAGAAATAGGGTCGAGTATTATTCTAGAGGTGAAAGCGGAAGGAAAAGGCAAACTGAATTACGAGTGGTACAAAGATGGACAACATATTCCAGGTAAAACTCCTTCTTAACCAATTTTCCACATAATTTACGTAAATTATTCGATAGATTCGAACAACTGTCGACTCGAAGTATCAAAAATTCAGCCAAATTGCGAGCAAAGACGTTGGACGTATCAGTGTCGAGTATCAAACGCTGTCGGTGTGATTATGTCCGACATCGTGGACATAGTTTTAGCTCCGTGTTCTCTTAAAACGCAGTACAGAGGTTGTTTTTTTTATTTTTAATTGGGTCATTTAAAACTGAATTATTTGAAATTTTTAGCCGAAGATAAGGTTGCGTTGTTAATCGGAAATGGGAATTTCACGTACTTGCATCCACTTCACTCTGCCGTCGAAGACGTGGTGACGCTTAGTCTACTTCTAAAATCGTTAAATTTTAAAGTGATTGCGTTGAGCGATTTAAATTTAGATGAAATGAAAAACGCGGTTAGATTGTTTTGTTCGCTTTTGGATAAAGGTGTTTACGGTGAGTTAAAACAATTCGATCATTTGACAATAAATTTCGAAAATTTATCGTATCATCTTTTTACACGACAGGTGTGTTTTACTACGCTGGACACGGTTTCGAACGGGATAAACAAACGTATATGCTTCCTGTAAACGCAATTAATAGCAACAGTGTGAGTAATTCGCTATGCGCTGAATTCATTCAAGCGGAAATGCAAAAAAAAGCCCCGGCTTTGGTTGCTTTTTTTTTGGACATGTGTCGAATGGAGCCCGAAACTGCGTAATTAATTTTTGAATTGTATTAATTTACCTCAATTCATCTCAATTTTTCCTTAAATCTTAGATCTTCCGAACCAAATCACGAAGTTATCGAGCGCTACAAATCCGCTCCTCATCCCAATTTCGTTATTGCTTACGCGACGTTAGTATAATCCACTGGATTATTGAATTATTTACGTATCAATTGCTAATTAATTCGCAGAACGTCAGGGTCTCGAGCTTACGAACATTCCGGACAAAAAAATGGAATTTTTGTTGGTTATTTAAAAACTTTTATCACCGAGCGACTGCCAATTAAAGAAGTAGTCGATAAAGTAATAATCGGTAAGTTTCGCACTTTTTCTTCGTAAATCTTTTATTAAATTAATTAAAAATTTATTTTAAGCCGTCAACAACGATCCATTGGCCGGGGCTTTGCAACATCCCTGTACTTATCAAGGATTGTGCGAAGCTCTTTCTCTAACGGATCCCATTGATTCTACGAATCCAACTTCCAAAAAAAGAGGAGAACTCTTTCGTTCAATAACGCGTAAGAACGAGAAAATAAATGAATTTCACGCGCAAAATTTTAACTTTTTTATTTGTAGAGTGTCCAAATGGATTTATATCATCGTTAGCGCCTCTATATCCGGAAATTCCCATGCAAATGACAATCACGAAACACAAACTGTGTTTATTAAATGGAATCGACATAGTTTTACAAGTTTTTACCAGAGACGCGCGTTACGATTTCGAGCCATATTTAGTACTGGACGATGAGGTACGCCCAGAGCAAAGTTTTAATTATTTATTCCGTTATTAAATTGTGACTACAGTATAAATAATCTATGCTTAGAAAATTGTAATTAAGAACATGACCATCGATCGACCCGGACAAGAAATTATGCATATGGTGTCCATTTTAGGAATTCAAAAATTAAAGGTAGAAATTAATATTTTATTACGTCAATTTTATTTTTTAATATGTTTTAACATCGAGTTGGCTTTTCAGACATCAATTATTGGAAAAGTCTGCTGTTACGATAAAACAAAAAACCAAAAAATTGAGTGGGCCATCAATCTCGGCAATCCTCTAATCATGGCGGCAAATTTGTGGGAATTAAAACAGTCGGCGAAACCAGTCGAAGAAGATAGTTGGGTCGATCCTCAAAACAACTCGCGATCACCTGCTTATTGCGACGAAAACGAAAATATTAATTAAGGTTTGCGATTCTCGCGACAACGTGATTTTTCTTTATTTCGCGCGCTGATTATGACATCACGATTATTCAAATTTTTTTTCTGGCAATTTTTGTTGAATTTAAGAATTTTTCTAATTCAAAATTTGACGTATTTAAAAAACAAAAGAAGTAACCGAGTATCTAGACATGGTGATCGTGAAAGCCAGCTCGTCCATCGTTTCGTGTTCAACGCTCGATGATCCATCAATTTCTCCCAAGTCAGACGTTTCGACCACATTCGAGGATTTGTTACGTGACGTCGTGTACGATATGAATCATACGACATCGCACATCGAAAATTACGTGTACGATATGAATCATACGACATCGCACATCGAAAATTACGTGGACGATATGAATCATACGACATCTCTCATCGAAAATTACGTGGACAAAAACGCAAGAAATGACGCGTCGTCATCTTGTTATTCGGTGGGAAAATTTACAAAAAATGCTAAAATGTTGTTAAATCCCGAGTGGGAATGTTCGAGTGCCTCGTCTAAAGATGACACGTTCATCACAGCATCTTTACCTGATGAGTGCTGTTCAAAGTTGGGGTTTGCCTGTATCGTTGACAAAAGCGAAAAGAAAAGTGAGGAAATTTCCAAGTGTGATTTAGATATCGTAGGAAGTGACGTTTCTCCGTTAACGAAAGAAATAAATCAGTCGTCGTGCTTACTTTCACCCAACATGGCGCGCGGTGGAAAAATTTGTGTGAAACTTGGAGAAGTGCGTGGAAAATATCGCGGAGATTGGAAAGAGGTGAAACGTAGGTGGAGAGAAGAAAATATCGAATTACCAATCCCGAAAAATCCACAGTTCATCGATCCTTTAAGAATAAAAACACAGACTGTGCATCAGTTAACGGCAATAAAAAGAAAACCGATACCAATGACTAGTTTAACTAACGTGACTCTAGTTTGCGATCGCTGGCATCGAAATAACGGTGACCGATCGCTCGGAAATGTGATAGTTAGGAGAAGTTTGCTTCCGAAGAAACGTCGAAGCGAATCGAAATCAAAATCGATGGTGAACAGCGCGATGAGTGAATCGATGAAGACAAATAACGAGTGGGCTAAATTTTTATTGGTGTTGTATTTTATCGGTACTTTAATTTGTATACTGATTGCCTTTTATTGTCGATGATTGTGAAATATTTTGTATAGATGGTATTTCTTAAATTACAAACAACTGAATTTTATGTTTCTAAACGAGAGTCAAGTAAAGGTAAATCCGCGCCTTTCCATTGGTACGATAACTAAAACGCAAACGAAAGACGCGACGGTGCCGACGAAGAAAACCCAGAATAAAAATCTGTCCACTTTTGCCGCAATTTGACGCCATTCGTTCGCGGCGTCAATAACGGTCTCTTCTTCTTGTTTATTTAACAAATACCGAAGTGTACGAATTAGTTCTTCGTTCAATTGAATATCTGAATGACGAATGCTCCTCTTGAAAACTTCATTTACGGTCAAGTTATTGACCGATTCGTTCGACGAGTATTCGCATCCTCCGATCTGAAATTGAACTTAAAAATTTTTTTAAGGTGTTGTTCACGACCAAAAGTTCGTACCTTGATTTCGTCACCGGTTTTATCCAGCAAAAGTGTGTCCACTTGAATATCTTCAGTCGACGTTTTAGTTTTTGTTTTGGATTTAACGCGTTTGTTTAAAATAAGTTTTCTTAAAGTTGGTGGAACTTGTTTTCTGATCGGACCTCCGTGATGAAAATTTAAAACCACAACCGTCATAACCACGGATAAAGATGTTATCGACATTACCGTCGTCAAATATATACCTAAAAAATATATAACAACAATTTTTAATCAAGGATTTACGATGAACTAAACGCAACAACAAGAAAATTACTTTTATGAAAACATTTCCTTTTATTTCTTTTAACAGTCGACTTACCAATAAGCGGAATTGACTCCGACGTCTCTGGCATTTTTTCCGCGATGGCTAACATGAACACGGAAAACGCCAGTAAAACCGTAATACCCAATGCAATTTTCTCCCCAGAATCGGGAGGAAGACAAAACACCAACAACGTCAACGCCGACATCATCGCGCACGGAAGAACAACGTTATACATATAGTAAAGTGTTTTTCTCCTTAAAATAAATAATATCAGCATACAAATAATTTTTAATTGTCTTTTAGTTTTAGTTATACCTAATAACGACGGTGATGGTTACATCTGGAAATGGTTCTGGGCAACACGAGTAATAGACCACATTTCGGACGATTTGAGCATCGAGTAATTCCCATTCCCCGTTCGGAACGTAATTCGTTAAATCAACTTGACTCGTTCGATTCGTTACGTCGACCTTAAGAAACGCCTTTTTCAATTAAAGCCGACAAAAGCGCGGTGATGTCGAGTAATCACCTGAAATCCGTCGTACGTCCACGATCCTAATTTTAGTAAACAAGTTTGATCATCGAAAGGGAAATAAGTGACGTCGACTGGACACGTAGAACGAAATTTTGTCGGTGGAGGCCAAAACACATTGCCATCGTAACGCAACATCGCTTTACTTTGCATATAACCTCGAGTATAATCGTCAGCGCTGAAAAAGTGTGTTTATTACGTTTACGGAAATAATTGTTTTCCCACGATGTTAATAGAGAGATTGTGAAAATTTTTAACATGTAACATATAAATATTCTATATACGTTAAACCACGGAGGTTGCGATTTGCATACGTGAATCGTAATCATACACGTATACCGAAGCTAATTTCAACTTGCCATCTGGTTATAACCCTGTAACAGGCAATGTTTAATGTTAAGTCTATGGAAGTTGTAACAAATGTACACATTCTTATAGCTCTCAAAGGGATAATTTTGATAAAATCCGATAAAACTTAGAGAAATCCAACTACTACTACCGAAATTTTAGTAGAATTTCACAAGATTTACAGAAAATTTGCGGAATTTTGTGATAGAGCGGGCGGAAAAAATGGCGGAAAGTCAAATACGTGTCACAACAACGTTCAAGGTTGATTGATCTGCGCATGCTCAATTTATAAGTTGGACCAGTGAATGCACACATAAACCCAAACTACACGTGGATTTTTTAACGTATGCTCGGGTTTATAAGTTACACGTTGCTTTTATATGTATACGTTCATTCGTAACCGAAATCGCAATCTCTCTATTATATTGATTTTGCGTTACTTGTTATAAAGCACGATGTCTGGCAACCAAATTTTATCGCAAGGAATGCGAAATGTTCGAATTTCGTTGAAATCCGCCGGATTCCACGTTAATAATTCGTCGTACCATTCCTGAAAAACGTTTATTTGCTCGCTGGAAAAATCTTTCCAATACTTTTTATTTACGGTACACTCTCACCTGATCCAACCAAACATTGGTCGTGAGTACTTGATTTCTTTCATCCTGTATAAAATCGAACTTAATTTTATTATATAACATTTTTCAGGTGTTTAAATTTTCTACAAACTAAATTTGCGCTTAGTCTTCACGTTTCGCGGGATTGTGATATTACACAGGGTCCTCGGGGAAATGAGTGTGAGTTGGGAGTTGGCGCCAAATCGTGATGAGATATTAGATGATAAAAACCTCAATCACAAGTGTTCCCTCGACGGTTGTTATCGTTATACCATAGGGTTGCGAACTCACGACTCCGTGTTTACCCACCAATGAGAGTCGACGACCACGAGCCCCACAATTTTTTTTATTGTTTTCTATTTTGCGCTCTTGGTGAAATGAAATGAAGCAACGCCAGCTAATTAGTAATTAAAGTGAGAACTGTTCCACCAAAATTATACACTTTGCTACTGAAATAGAAACGCGTAATTTGCGGTGTTTACTTAAAAATGAGAATTTAGACTGTTAAATTGTTTATATAGTTTAATTTGTGAAACGAAAACATGGGCGGAGAAGATCAATAAAGTCCGAAAGTAGAGCTGACGTAATTTTGTACATTTGATTTAAAGTTTAAAAAAAATTAGTTTTGACGTTTATTAATTACGCTTTTAATTACGATTCAGCGGTTGACGAGGTAATTAATGAATTTTTAATAATATCTCGTTAGTATTTTTTTTTTCAACTTTGCAACGTAAAATTTTTTTGTGATCTTTGAAGACGATTTTGGACGAAAACGAGCTCGAGAGGCCAGTGAGGAAAAATCTATAAAACCTAAAGTGGATTTAGCTCAAAACCTGACCACGCACGTGTTACGGAATGAATTTATTTCGCACCTGTTACTTAACGCAAAATATTCAAAATTACTCATTTTACCAAAAAATAGCTTTTTCGACGTGCGTCAACTCGTTTTTCGTTTCACTTCGTTGACTTCGTCCTCTTTTTTTTTTTTTTTTTTTTTTTTTTTAAGAAAATTCGAAAATGTGTCAGTGTCGGTTAAGTAAAAAAAACGGAATTGAAATGTGCGAATTGCAAATGCAACGAAAGCAATTGGTAAAAAAGTGTCCGCAGTGAAGCGCGACATCGGGCGGAGTTTTCCCCATTCAAAAATTTTTGTCGACATCAATTTCAATATTTTTTTTTTAAATTATTGTAACGAAAAAATAATAAAATTTAAATTATCCCCATTTCGATTTTCTATAAAAACCCGAGTCTATTTTCTTAAAAGATATAAAAATAAATTGTTTTGTTCGACGGTCAATATTTTCGCGTACGATTGTTTTTCGTGAAAATAAAAACGTCGCGCGTAAAAATTAAATCGTTTCTTACCAAATCGAATATTTGAGTTAAGGTGATGCTCAGTCGAACGACGACGGCGCGGGAAGCGTTCGTAACCGGTCTCACGAGTGGATCGTAACGCGCCGTTATGTTCGCCAAAAGTCGACTCTCATCTTGTTCGACAACATTAGCGCGTTGTTCGTGCGCATCTAATGTCGAAATTGATGTCGGTGTAATTGATTGCGTAACTTTGTAACGTTTTTATCGCGTCGTCATATTGAAAATAATTTTTTTTGAAGTTTTTCGAATTTGATTTTTGTCGAGGTAAAAAATTTAATTTTTTTTTTAAGATAAATAAATTGAGTCTTACCTGAATAAAAGTAATTCCAACGAAGATTGATGAAAATCACGAATATTTGGTTTAAAATATTCATCCGAGCAAAGATTTTTGCTGGCGGTGCCACCAAAAATCTGATTCGAATGAAACTGAGGTTGAGTGCGCAGACGCGGGAAAAGTGAACTTTTGGAATTGTAATAAATAATTTCGTTTTATTGCAGTTTTTGGTGGTTTGTGTAATATTTTTACGTTATTATTCATAATTCTGTTTAAAATTAATTTTAAGATGATTTTTATGATCCTACTTTTTCTACTTTCGAAAAAATATTCTACTTGAAAATTTTGAAAATTAAGTCTAATGTCAATAATTTCTACATTAATTTTAAAATACTGCACACAGTATTTTAAAATTTTAATGATTATTTGTTTTTACGACCGCTAGACGGCGCTATTTTTCGTAATTGAAGTCTATACCGCCCTCTCGTGGCAACTTTAATAATTACTCGGAAGAAAATGGCGCCTAAGTTTAGATTTCAGGAAGGTAACATTTGCTTTTTAAAGTATTGCATTATTTGGAGTTTTCGTACGCAGTACAACACCACGATTAACTCACCATTCGTTAAGTGTACTAAAAACTTTACATATTTTTAGGAGAAAAAGTTCTTTGTTTTCACGGTCCATTGCTGTACGAAGCTAAGGTGAGCGTTGTTGTGATTTGGTTCGTTGTTAGTGCGTTTATTAATTCGTTTTAATTTATAGTGCATTAAAGCGCAAGCCAAGGACAAATCGATAAAATACTTTATACACTACAGCGGATGGAATAAAAAGTAAATCTTTTCGTACATTTTTTTTTTATTCGTTTTCTTACAACATATTCAATTCACAGCTGGGACGAATGGGTTCCGGAGAGTCGTGTTTTGAAATTCAACGACGCCAATTTACAAAAGCAGAAGGATCTAGAAAAAGCACACGCCTACTCATTGTAAGTCCGTTTACCCGACCATCAACTCCAAAACTAAATTTTATATAAATTGACGTAGGAAAAACAAGAAAACTAAAGTGATCGCTAATAAAAAGAAAGAAGCCAATAATGAGAAAGAAAGATCCACAACTCCGTCGTCCGATAAACAACAACAAAAACAAAAACGTGAGGTGGAACGTAATTCGGATTATAGTAGTACAAGTCCGTAAATTTATCGTGTAGTGTTCTAACCGCAGCTACACCAACGGTTACCCCGGTGACACCAACGACCGCGCCGTCGACTTCGACGCAGGAAGTTACTTCGGTCGACGCGCCTCGGAAAAAGCGAAGCAGATTGGATACTACCGTCGAATCGGTTCGTGAAAATAAATACGTGGTTTCAATTCCTGAAATTTGTGAAAATTTATTTTCAGGAAGAAGCTTTTCTTACCAGAATGGAGATTAAAGTGAAGTTACCAGAAGAATTGAAACCTTGGTTAGTCGACGATTGGGATTTAATTACTCGACAGAAAAAGGTAAATTTGTAAACTTTAATACAAAGAGTTTTGATATTAATTTTTTTTTTTTAAATAATTCGTAGTTGGTTTCGCTTCCTACAAAAATCACGGTAGAGCAGATTTTAAACGATTACATCAAAAACAAAACATCGTCGAAGAGTAACACTCCGAACAAGTCAGTGATAGTTTAAAAACGAGTTATTCTCACTGGCTCAACCAGAAAACTATTTTTTTTTTAAACACACTAATTTAGTAAATTAAAGCCAGTGGAAAAAAAAAATCGGAGAAAAAGAAAACGAGGGGACGAAGATGAATTAGTAATGAATAGAGATACAAAGTGACGCCTCCTCTCTTTTGTAGACTTGAAAACAGAAAATGTTTGGTTCAGTCTTCGAGACACCAATGCAGCCAGGATGATGAGAATTCGTACTTGAATTATTCTCATTTTTTAAAATTAAAAATTAAAAATTAAAAATTTACTTTTAAAAAGTTTGCTTTTAAATTTTCAAATGGTATAAATCAGTGTGTTTGATGCTATTTTCTTCTACTTAAGCTTAAGCATATTTTACTTATTTGTTTATAACTATTCTGGTAAAACTTTTATTTCGTGTTTATTTTTCATTTGGCTCGCTTAACGAATCTTTTTTTTTTCTTATTAATTTGTTATACTCGTGAGTGCTTTGTGTCTGCGTGTGAAAATATATATATTAAGTTTTATATCAAAGTTTGAAAAATAAGACTAATTTTCATTCTTGCTTCGTGCAGAGAAAGCGCCATCTTGGAAGTGACGTCGGGTATAAAAGAATATTTTAACGTAATGTTGGGAACCCAATTGCTCTACAAATTCGAAAGGCCGCAGTACGCTGAGGTAACGACAAACGAAAAAATAAAATAAAAATAAAGATTGATGCGTAACACGTGTGCCACGTTCTATAAATATAAAATGGTGGGCGTGGGTGGTATAGCTTATGCCCTAATTTTTTTTTCAAATTTGTTTAGGTGTTAGTCGAGCATCCTGAAGTCCCGATGAGTCAAATTTACGGAGCGATTCATCTTTTGCGATTATTTGGTAAGAAATAATATTCACGACCGTTACGAAAATTTTTGAAATTTTGCGTTTTTCCGCCTGAAATTTGAAAATTTATAAAATTTTGCGTTTTGTCGCGTGAAATTTAAAATTTTTTAATCATGAGTATTTTTTCTTTCTTATTAAATATTAATCCATTATCTTACTTTTCAGTTAAATTGGGTAGCATGTTAGCGTACACTCCGTTGGATGAAAAAAGCGTTCAGTTGCTTCTGACTCATATTCACGATTTTCTCAGGTTAGTTATTTTTATTTTTTTAATTTCACCCGCAGTCGAGATTTATTTTAACATTTCGTTTTTTAGGTATTTGCAGAAGAATCAATCGTCGCTGTTTAGTGTAAATGATTACGGCATAGCTCCACCGGAATATCACAGAAAAGCTGTCTAAGCTCGAAGTGAATTAAATTTGTTTAGTCGCACATTTTGTAACGCAATGTCGCCGCGCGTATTGTCTAATAAAACTACTAAGTCTCGCGGAAACAGAACCTTTTTTTGGTAACTTCGAAGTAGAAAAATAAAATTCGAGTCGGCCATTTGTCACGCCGCGACGCTCCGGTCGAAAGAAAAAAGGAAGAACGCTGCCTTTTCACGACGTCGACCTACTTTCGAACTGTTTTACCTCGTAGTACGGTACAGACTATTTTAAATCGACTTTGGTTAGGATCCATTCCAGAGTTTTAAGCGAGTTTTAAGAATTCGAACGCTTTAAAATGGGCTCGGGTCCATATTTGGATTTCCGACACTGCGATCCCCGCCGAGTTATTTCGGGATCCGCGAAAATTGTCGCACCCGTCATTTGTTCTTAAAAAATTTAATCCATCACTAACTTTTTTCTCTTACGTAGAATTCCCAGTTTTAACACTGGGTTAAAAATTCGAAGGGGGAAGAGAAGAGGAAAGGGCATTAACCCTAATTCTACTTAACCCTAAAATCAAACCTGTTGATTACACCACTCTTACCAAAAAATATCCTTTAATGATCGATTTCTAATTTTAATATGAATTTTGAATGTTTCCGTTTTAATTTGAATAATTTTGTTATGAACTAAACTAGGTAAGTAGAATTTGATACCACGAAAATATACCTAGGATTGCGAAAAAATAACTGTAGGTATTACCATTATCATAAATTGGAAATAAGTATAAATTCAATATTCCGTAACGGATAGATAACTAACTAACGGTTCGGTGTCAGGTATTTATTTGGAGTAGATGGTAGAAATTAGAATGTACGACGTCACGTTTGGTTTAAGTATATCTCCCAATGAGTGGTTCTTTCCCGTGATGCTCTATTTCGCCCTGAGGGAGCCGGTTTTTGGTGGACCCCTCGTCGCCGCGGAACCACTGCAACTCACTTTCGAGTCAAGTTGGATTACTGAGCACTCGCTTCCCCCTCTGCTCTTTTCGGCTCGCAGTCGATTTTACTTTTACAAGTAAGTTGTTGAGAAATTAGAAGACGAAGCCATGGATGCCATCAAGAAAAAGATGCAAGCGATGAAGTTGGAGAAGGACAACGCAGCTGACAGGGCTGATTTAGCCGAACAACAGGCTAAAGACGCCAACCTGCGAGCGGAGAAGGTAATATATGACAAAAAAATTATCTCAAAACTTAAAAATTTAGAAATTTGCACTTTTAACCCTTTTTTTCAATTTTTGCAACTTTTTAAGAATAATTAGTGATTTTATTTTGAGTTTATCTTGGTAACCGGATGACATCTCTGCCCTGCATTCCTTTCCCATCCGGTCTTTTTCATTTTTCACGGAATTTCAATGAAAACTGCGGTTTTAACAAGGACGATTTTAGTTGTACAAACGTAACAGTTCCAAAACGACTCCATCAACTTAACTCAAAAAATTCGTATTTTCCCTCTTAAAAAACAGGATAACTTATGTAATATTGTTTCGTATGACTCATAATTCGAGATGTTGTTGATTTTGTCCCGTTAACCCGTTTAAAACGCTCAATGTCGGCCACCGTGTCTTTAAATCGCATTAACCCTAATCCAAAAATTTTACTTTTTTTTATTTTAATTTTACTCGCACGTTTAACTTTTTTCTTCACCGTGAAATGAAAAGGATGAGAAAGGAATTAGGGAAGAGTTGCTCGTGACGTATTTGGAATTTGGTTACTCGATCTTGTTTATTTTTGGGTAAGATAAAAGCGACTTCAGCTCCGTTTAAATTTAGCGTCTGACGAATAAGGAAAACAGAAGATGAACTGAAATTTTCTTTTTAAACTTTTTTTTTTTTTTAAATTTTAATCATTAAATCTAGTTTACACATTAAAAAACACAGAAAATTATTTAAATATAAGACAAAAATATTTTCTTTTAATTTATGCATAAATGTAAATAATTTTTTATAGGCTGAGGAGGAGGTCCGCGCCCTGCAAAAGAAAATTCAGCAGGTGGAAAATGATTTAGATCAAGTTCAGGAACAACTTAGTCAAGCGAACAACAAACTCGAAGAGAAGGATAAGGCTCTGCAAAATGTAAGTTTTTACTTTTATTACTTTTGGTCAAATTTTCACACCGCGACATTTTGTGACGTAACGTGGATGTTAAAGCTAAAATATCGAAAAAATGATGAAAAACAAAATTTAAATAACTGAAATAAAGCGAGAGTGAAATCGAGACGTGATGTCACGTGACCAAATAAGGTGGTTCCGCCAGAGGAATGCGCTGTTCCGACCGACGCTCGCACTCCCACTTCAAACTCTAAACAAACTCCGAACTCAGTGAACATGGACGGCCATGAAAAAAGTTTAGCATTTGAGAATCACTGATTAAAAACGTGTGTAAAGCGAGTTAGGTGAAAGAATATCTTGGGAATTACTCTAAAATAACCAACTTTTGAGAAACTTTTTCAATTTTATTCATTACTCGAGTTATTTTTGTCTGCGCTGCTCAGTGCGCACTCCGCCATGGCATACGCAGGACGACCTCGATCTCGCAACCAAAACCGACGCGATAATCGTGCAAATAACTTAAATGGAAGTCAAATTAGTTGTAATGATAATCGAAACAACAACAACAACATCGATGATGAGGATTCTAACCAAAACCAACGAGTAAATCGGCGTGAGAGAAATCCCGGTGATGGATCCTCGAGACCGTGTTCACGATGTTCGTTCAACGAAGTTGAAGTAAATGATAATAATTATGTCGATCCTGAACACGAACAGCTGGCGAAATTGAGATGTCGAAGTGTGAGAACTGAGGTTTTGTCGGATCGACATAAACGAAGATGCGCGGATTATCCTGGATTCGCTTTTGGTTCGTCCATGTTCAGCTCGAATACGATGATGAAATTCAGCGTGATTGCGAACGAGCTGCACAACATCATGAATGTTCAACTTAAAAGGGTAAATACGATTAATTAAATAATAAAAATGGAATTTACGAGAAAAATACGTTTCTTCGGTCGGGACGGTCGCTCGTCGACAAAAATCTCAGTTTCGCGATGACGTCATAACGCTTACTTAAAATTACGTAACACAGTTTAGTTTATTTTAAGTTTTTTTTTTTTTAAAGTAACGCCAAGTAAACTTTGATGTTTACAAAAACTGTCTGTTTGAATATTTTAAATATCTTAAATATTTTAATTGGAAAAAGTTGTTTTTTTTCCGGAGGGAGGAAATCTAAAAGATGAAAGAACAGCGGCGCTCGAATGTGGGATGAAAAGTAAATTTCGCGGGTCTAAAATTCACATTACGTTGTAATTTCAATTAATTTTAACTTAATAATTGTACTCGGTTGCGAGTTAGTTAGGTAAAGTTAGTCATTTGTCGAACTAACCCATGTCGACTGAGAATTGAGTGAGAACTACTTTATGACGTATTGCGGGCGTAGTGATAATATACTGAAAAAAATTGGTGATGCGGTTTTGAGTCGTCCATGTTGAGTTTGGGTGTTTGTTCGGTGTAATATCAACGAAACTAAAGAGAGAAAAATGACGGCCGCGCAACAAGGAACCTTGTTAGAAGTATTGAAGAAGAAAATGAGACAAACGAAAGATGAATTGGAAAGATGTAAAGAAGAAGCCGAAGAAGCGGCGAAGAAATTGCAAATTGAAATTCTCCGGCGCGAGGAAGTAAGAGACGTTAATTAATCGGTGTTTTCGACTCTTTATTGTGATTTACGAAAATATCTTAAGGAAAAACGAATAGCGGAATATCGATTACGCCGTAAATAATTAGCGAGGTGTGAAAAACCGGGGAAAAAATAATTTGAAACGGAATTTAAGGTGTGATTTGGGAATGCAGCCATTTTGGGCGTGTTCTCTCACTTTAAGCAGGTGGTCAATAACTGAATTATTTTTAACAAAAAACTCGGTTAGTTATTTTTGTTTTTTAAAATAAGACGTAAGAATATCATTACGAAATTATTTACTCGAAAATGTGATGCAACGAATGTCCTAAATGAGTTCCTGTTGAATACAAATGAGTTGAGCCTTGAATTGTCTATTTGCATCTGACCCAAATTTGTTGTCCATTTCGAAATTATTTTATTAAAATATTTAAAAAATATATTTTCAAATAACCCTTAATCTGTGGAAAAAGTAATCCAACTGGGCGCGATGTACTCGGTTGATAAAAATTCCAGGAAAGATTTTTTTTCCATTGACTCATCCACGTTACTGATTAAATATAACGATTTTTTTTTTCTGCACCTGCGAAATCTCAATTTCTATTGTATTTTAACTTATTAAAGTTAATATTTGTTGTTGTGTAGGCTGAGAGCGAAGTGGCTGCGCTTAACAGGCGTATCCAACTTCTGGAGGAAGATTTGGAGCGATCGGAGGAACGTCTTAAGATCGCCACCCAGAAATTGGAAGAAGCTTCGCACATGGCCGACGAAAGTGAACGGTATGAAAACGATTAAAAAAAACACGAGGAATAATTATTAGTTTTTAAATAATCCCAAAACTCGAAGAGAAAAGCGATTTGTGGAGGATAGTTTAGTTAGTAAATTGTATTGACCTAAAAATGTCCTTGAGGTTTGAGTTTTAAGTGAGGAATGTGGTTGATCAAGTTTCTTTAATGGACGAAAATTTTCTTTTCCTTTAAATATACCTAAAACTAAAAGAATAGAATAGTTTGTAATAGAAATAGAAATCGTAATTGAAAATATTGAATCTTTGCATAATGAGATAACGTCTTAAAAATTTCTCCTTAGAATTAAGAATAAGAATTAAGAGTCATAGTAGTGGTAGTTTCTGTAGTTGTTGTTCGATGTGTTTTTCCCCCAACTCAGTATCAGGAAGGCTTTGGAAAACCGAACTAACATGGAAGATGACCGAGTTTCCATCTTAGAGGCACAACTTGCTCAGGCTAAGATGATTGCCGAGGAAGCCGATAAGAAATACGAAGAGGTGGGTAAATCTAAGGTTTCAAAAAAACCAACCAAAAAAAAAAAGCTATGTTCTTCTTGTTGCGCTAAAAATTGGTTTCCAGTTTCTCCGCGGATTTTACCTACCGTCTTGACTTTTTCTACGCCGGCTTCCAATTACATTTAGTTTATTTTTACGAAGCTTTAATTTTTTTTTCCACGCTTAGTTTTATTTTTTTGTCTCTTTTGTTTTTTTATGTGTAATTTAATTCTTCCGCTTCACAATTGAAATGGTACAGCATGCGTAAGGTGTTGGAGAACAGGAGCATGAGCGATGAAGAGCGTATGGACAGCTTGGAGGCCCAGCTGAAAGAGGCTCGCTTCCTGGCTGAGGAAGCCGACAGAAAATACGACGAGGTGATGACGCTGGACATGGCTAAAAATCTCGGTTGCCTCTTTTTTCCCTCGATTCGCCTCGGTGCACGAGAAATAAAAGGAAACGAGGCGTTTTATTTTGTTTTTTTGTGTTTGTGTTCTAGATGCTGCTTGTTGGTTGATTGAACGTAGACGATGATGCGTCGTGTAGTTTTGACTAAAAATTTTATTTTTCGTTTTCAGTCAGATTTTTGTTTTTAACTCGCATGTCGTTTAATTGCAGGTTAATTTTTTAATTAACGAAAATGATTTTTTTAGAGTTTGGTGATGACGCATGTTTTACTAACGAGTGTTTTTTATTTGTTTTTATTCGATTTAATATTTTTCAGCCGTAACCATTAATGTTGTTTTGTCGGTTGTCGTTTTGTTTTTTAATTTTAAAAATTTGCAGTGAGTCGTATATAGTTGGACGTAGGTACATTTTTGTGGTAGTTTTTTTCTGCAAGAGTGTTCATTTGCAATAATATTATTAATATTAATGTTTTGTAACCGATGTTTTCGTTGAAAACTGACGCGTTTTGTGTGCTCAGGTGGCCCGCAAGTTGGCGATGGTGGAGGCCGATCTGGAACGTGCTGAGGAACGCGCAGAAACTGGTGAAACGTAAGTTTTAAAGATAATTTAGTTGACGGGAGAAAAAATAATTATTTTTTCATCTTTTTAGTAAGATCGTGGAGTTGGAAGAGGAATTACGCGTCGTTGGTAACAACTTGAAGTCCCTCGAGGTGTCTGAAGAAAAGGTAAAAGCGCTTAAGCGTAAGCTGAAGATTTTAATCGAAAAAGTTGTATTTTTATTTTATACTTAAATTATTATTCGATTTTTCTTATTTTGGGGGGAAATTAAATTTTAAAAATTACTCGCATTTTTGTTTAAAAAAATAAATAAAAAGCGTCGTTCCTCTAAGCCTACCGATAGTATTCGAACAACCCTCGAATCATCATCATAAAAAATGTCCCTAAACACTCTTTAAGGGACAATGGGTGTTTTAGTTAGTGAACTGTAGAGTAATATCCTTCCTTCCTCGTTCCCATCCCTTAGGCCACGCAAAGAGAGGAGGGTTACGAGGAACAAATCCGTTCTCAGACATCGAGGCTAAAGGAGGTAAAAACCAGAATACGTTGTTTTTGATGCGTTGTGTGAATTTTTTAGGCCACAGCCAAAGAGGATGCATTTGAAGATGCCCTCCGCCAGTCGAATTCACGTTTACAGGACGTAAGTAGCGTTGGTGGGGGCTCCTTTTTCGATAGTTTTAATAATTTGCTTAATATGGATTTGGATTAAGATACCAATCCGAAATTGTAAAGCTTATTTAAGACTACAAGCTAAATTTTGTTTTTACTCGAGTTTGCTTATTTCTTAGATTTCGTTTAGATTTATTTCTTCCTCCCCCACACACAATATTTGCCTTCCTCTCAAATCTTTTATTTGTTATACCTGGATGACGTCAGGTAAACGGAGTTTATTTCTTTGATTTGAGCTTGGTTTTGTGTTTTGCTTTTGTCTTTTGTCCGCTGGTGGAGCTTTCTGTAATCAGTCTGTGGTTTAATTTATACAACCGAGTTTGATGGCTGATGTTCCAGGTGAGTGAATTTATTTCTCGAAAGTTTTGGCTGTCGAGTAGTATTTTTAACAAAATTACTCGCGATGAAATTTGTTTTTTTTACTAATAACTTGTGAGATAATTTTTGTTCGAATTTTAATGAAATATTATAACTTTAGGCTGAATCGCGCGCTGAGTTCGCCGAGAGAACCGTGCAGAAATTGCAGAAAGAAGTGGACAAATTGGAAGGTGCCGTATAAATAATGAAATATTAGTATTGCTCGTTGTGTGTATAATTATTGTTTTATATTATACATAAATGTTGCCGTGTGGATCGGTTTTGGGATTTGTTTGGTAGATTTAGATTTTTAGTTGTTTTGCATGAATGTTATCCGATTTACAGACGATTTGCTGTCGGAGAAGGAGAAAAACAAGATGTTGACAGAGGAAGTGGAAGCCACATTACAGGATATTCAGTGCATGTGAAACCAATGTGGCCTCAGATAAAATTTCTTCATTCCTAGCCCAGGTTTGACTAAACTAACTAAAACTTGCACAAATCGCATTATGAGATTTCATTTTAAAATGTAACTTATTTTTAGTTTATTTATTTATTTATTTATTTATTTATTTATTTAATGTAACTACCACGTAGTTAGTAGTTAATTTGATAAATAATTATCGTAATATATATTTTTAACGAAAATTAACGCATTTTTTTTGCTTGCCGTTATTTTTTGTTGTAATGCGCTTTTTGAGAAATGGGGGAAAAAATAATCGCAACTCGGTTCTCTTGTGTTCTCCTTCACTGCTGCTAAATTTTGTTCACTGATTCAAATTTTAATAAAATTGTGATTTTTTGTTTTTGTGCCTAACGAATTAATTTATTTTCAGACGAACTGGTTCATGAAAAGGAGAAATATAAGGCCATTTCTGACGAACTCGATGTGACTTTTGCAGAATTGTCTGGTTATTAAATTACAAAAAAAAGTTTAAAAAAAATTGTACGAAACAGTTTTGCAGAAAGATCTTTTTCTTTTTTGCTTCCTCTTCCTCGCTATATTTTCTTTCATGGAAATTTATCAACTTGTGGCCATCTTTGTTTTATTTTTTATTTTTATTTAAACATCAAAAAAAAAATTTTTTAACTAGTCGGAAATAAATACAAAATATGATTTAATAAACTCGGTTTAGATATTTCCCATTCTTAATTTTTTTAATTTTTAAGTTGAATTTATGCTAAGAGCAAAATATAATTTAAACGCCGTATTTTACTGATTTATGTAAAGCGCATGGTTTAAAAGTGATATCAAATTGAAAGTTGAGTATGCCGAATAAAATTGTCTAATCAGGGTGTAAGTTATGTTTATTTTTGGCTTTTTAATCTATTATAATTTGTAGTTTACGACGTTAGCGGGTAAAATTTTCACGAAATTTACACACAGACCAGTTTTTTGGCCTCTTTTTGAAACTGCCAGTTTTTTAAAATAATTTTTATTATGAAATATGTACATAAGTTTGTGTGTCTGTGGAATTCTTGAAATATTTTAGTGGGGCTTGATTGTGGTTTATGTAATACGCTTTTTAATGTAACGTTGGCTTTGATATTAACGGTGAACGAATTGAAATCAAACGACACCTGCTTTTTTTTTTTAAGAACTAAGAATAAGATTTAACAAAAATGTCGACAATAAAATATTGTTTCCTGTTCGATACGAAAAAAAAAAGTTTCCGCATGTTATTTAACACTAACATAGTTTCAAGTTTTCGTCACCAGGGTGAGGGTTCTGGGTTACCCATAATGCAAGTTTTCAAAATGGCGGCGAACACCGACAACATGTGCGTTACGTTGATTGGAAATAGTTTAATTTCTAAGTCACCGTTGTTCTCATTGGATTCGGAATATTTATTTGTGGTGAGTGGAAGAAATGTGTTAGTTTACTCCACGTCGAGCGGCGAGTGTGTACGTAAGTTGAAAGCTCAGAACGAGATTATCTCGATATTCGTTAATCCGAAAAATCAGCTGCAACTCGGCATTTGCGCGAATCGTCGTGAGTTGAAAAAAGACATTTGCGATGTCGTTTTTTGGGACTACGTGGATGGAATTCGTCACAAAACCTACGAAATTACGCACGACGTCGAGGGATTATGGATGCCGAACGCCGACGGAATTATTTATTTCTTGTCGAAGGGTAAATTAATCCAGCGTGATAATTTATTCAATCAAAACGCAAAACGAGAAAAGAAAATTTTCGTCGGGGTTGAAAATTACAATCAAATCGCCATCGGATTACGAGGAGAATACTTAGTGAAAATAAACAATAATGCAGTTTTCGTTAACTTCCCAAAAATAGGCCTGTCGACTAAAAACCAACTCTACACGACAAAAAACAGATACACGTGCGTCGCAACTCATCCGTCTGAATATTGCATCGCTACAGGAAACTCTGTCGGTAAAGTAATTCTATGGTACAACATCGACACTGATAATTTCGTGAAAAGTTCACTTCACTGGCATCAGTTACCCGTCGCCAGCATTTGTTTCGTCGGATCTGGAAACGAGATTCTCAGCGCCGGAGGAGAATGCGTTCTCGTCAAATGGCGCGTCAACGTCGACGTTCCACAATTCGTGCCTAGACTCGGAATGCCGATTTGTGACGTAGTTTCGTCTCTCGACGGAGATTTGATCGCGACCTGTCACGTTGATAATTCGATTCATTTAGTGAATAATCATAACAAAATCGTTAAAGTTATTCAAGGTTTAACGCAAGGACATCATTGGAAGGAGTTAAACTGGGATCCCAATCCGATCGGATTGATTTACGACCCAGTGACGTCATCGCTGGTTCTTAACGGCAAACCGGGGCACGTTCAGTTTTATTCGTTGAAAGAAGATAAACAGTTGTTTAATTTAGACATCACGTATCAGAATTATCGACATAAAGAGAGGAATTTCAAAGTTTTCTTCACCGAAGTTTGGCGGGCTGCGTACGACGTTAGCGGAACTTGGTTGGCGACGGTGGAATTTCGAGACGACACTGAAACTGAATTAGAAATCAAATTGAAATTTTGGAAGTTTCGACGAGATATTCAAAACTACGAACTCAACACGACGGTGGAGTTACCACATTCCCTCAGAGTGAACGCGTTGAAATTTGCCCCGAGAGCCGAATACCAGGTTCCACTTTGCGTCACAACCAGCAACGATAAAAGATTTAAAACATGGACGCTGAGCGAAGGCGAAGACGATGGATCGGAGAAAAAATCGAGTTGGAACTGCGACAGCGTTGGTTATTACCGGGAAGTGGAATCGGGAGCGGCGGGGTTCAGCGACGATGGGACCACGATGGGGATCGTTTTTAATCACGCGATAACTTTGTGGAACCCAGAAACGAATGCTTTGAAAGGAACTTTGTACGATCCAAAATCTAAACTAAAAGTCGAACAAATTGAATTCGCTTCGGAGCAGTATCCCGAATTGCTGATTAGCGTCACTCGAGATAATATCGTCACTTGGAATTTAGTGACGTCGACGGTCGAGGCAAGAATGTCGATAAACGAATGTCTCGTCGTGAGGGACCCATTAAGTCAGTTGATGGTCGCGTTTGATAACGAAAGTAATTTGGTCGTTTTTACGCCGGAGAAACTCGAAGTCCTTCGCAGTAAAAAATTATTCGACGGGATTAAAAGGAAGAAGATAATCTGCTCAATTTTTGTGCCCAGTGATCGACGAGATGACGTCGAGTGGGAATTAAAATCGCAGTTGTATTTCATGGATGAAGATTTAAATCTTTACAAGCTGACGACGACGACAGCGCAGCGAGAAGAAAACGAGGTTGTTAAAACGACGAATAATTTACCTTTTACACCGATGGGAGTGATTTTAAATCAACATTTGAAACTGCAAGAAACCAGTCGGAAAACTAATCGAGTGGAGAATGAGGATGTCATTGGCGATTTGTTTTCGGCGTCTGCGAATATGATTCCACCACCAAGACTCCAGTGCGCGTTATTACACGAACAGTTATTAAGAAAACGACACAAAAATGACGACGATTTGGCGCGGACGAAACAAACATCTCGGATTCGAGAAGAAAGTTTTACCGAAAAAGTCAACAAAACGAAGGAAGATGAAAATGAAGATGTACGAAAAGAAAAACAAATATTAACTGATATCTCGCAATTTGATTGGTTGAGTAAACTATTCAATAAAATGTAATGAATGTAATGAATGAATTGTAAAATGTTTATTTATGAAGTTACACAGAACACGATATTAGAAAACTTAAAATCCGTATTTGGATTGAGTTTGCCGTCTGGTTAATCTGTTTTGCGCCCATTGGTTTTTCAATTCTAACTCGCGTTCTTTAGCCTGGAAAGCGAGGTAAGTAATTTGATGTTTTCGTCTTTGTTGAGGAGTTGGATTTCCCTTCGGTTTGCCTGGTTGATTGGTCGTTTCTTCGGTTAATCTTTTTAATTCGTTTCCTTGAGGCATTTCTTCAGCTACCGATACATCGATGAAATTGATTTCTTCTTTGCCTCTGTCGCGTCGCCCTTGAAGACGTTGTAACTGGAATAAAAATTTAATTTTAACAAATTGGGAACTTATTTTTATTAGTCGATATTTACGAATACCATTTCTTGATCGACGTGGACGGGAGTTGGTGGAGCGTCGTCGATTTCTTCGTCGAAAGGAAACACTCGATCTTCGTCGTTATCTTCCATCTGTATTTGAATCGCTTCTTGTTCGAGGGCGGCCAACTGATCGTCATCGACTCGCGTCTGAGATTGACAATACCCTCTCAAATTTATAGGAGTGACGTTAACAACTCGCTGACGCTGAGGAGGAATTTCCGTTTTTTCTTCCAACGTGAAAAACCGAAGTGGTCCTTTACTTTCATCAACGTCTTCGTCATCGCTCGTTGGTTCCTTCGGTTTTGTTTTGTTGGTTGTTTTCTTCGTTACCGAGTGCGGAATGAGGATTTTTTGTGCACTTCCCAAGACGGTGTTTTTCGGTGCGGGTAGTAAAGCGAACAACCCTCGTCTTTTAGCCTTAAAATAAACACGCGAGATTTATATTTTTTAAGTATTAATTCACTTTAGCGGAATTATTTCGGTTCAGTCGTACACTCATGATTTTTGCTTTTTTCTCCCCTGGTTCGTCATCGTCAGAATCAAACTGTAAATATTATTTATATATAATCATAGTCAAATTTTACCAATTTCTTAAAATGTTAATAATAATAATACTAACTGCTGACGGTAACGGCACTGATATTTTAATAGACTTGTTGTCTTTTTCTTTGATCACGCTGGCTGATAAACCCAAATTGTTTGCCGACGGTAAAATCCGCGAACTATCCCTCGTTTTAGACGCGGGTAGGTCCATACTCGAACTACCCGATTCTCCATCGGATTCACTGTTACTACTTTCATACGCCACCAAAGACATAACAGATTATTGCTTTCCTAGCAAACTTCTCAATTCTAACGATCAACAGCGCGCCATTTTGTCACGACATTGATGACGTCGTCATTCTCGTGTACGCTACGTCATTATTCTCGGTGCACTCTACGTCATCATTCTCGGTGCACGCTGCGTCATCGATATCAGCGTAGTTTTTAATGGTTTAAATTTTTCCGTCTGTACTCATGGATGAATCGGAAGAACTCGACGATATCGTTCGTAATTTGGCAGCTTTACCCGCCGATCCTCCTTTAAAACGGGACATTTGCCTTTCTTGTTGGTAAGTAATTTTTATCCTCACCTTTACCATATAACTCGAATTGTTTTTACAGTCGACCTGTCACTGTTTGCTGGTGTCCTTTCTTACCGCGCGAACCACTGAAATTATCGTGTAACGTTATCATCCTTCAACACCCCAGCGAAGTAAACTAGTTTTCGTAATACAAAACGTATTTTTCTTCAAATTCTTCAATTATTTTTCAAGGAAAAACGATGTTTACGCACTGCACCCATTTTATTAGCGGCTTTGGGATCTGGAAAATGTCATGTAATTCAAGGAAGGAAATTTAATCCGTCAAAGTAAACTAATAAACATTAATAAAAATATGCAACATAAATAAAAATTTATTTATCTTTTTAACCGTAGATCGATTCTGTTAGAAAATGTTTTATCGTCTCGCAACAGTCTTCTTTTATTTCCCGGTTCGGACGCCGTCGATATTTTAGACGTTCCTTCAATATTCGAAAACAGTCGTCCGTATAATTTGATTCTTCTCGACGGAACTTGGGCGCAAGCTCGGTCTATTTATCACACGAATCCCACGCTGCAAAGGCTTAGACAGGTTGGTTTAATTAAAAATCTTTAATTTAAGGTTTTAGTTAAATTTCAGTTATAAATCTAAATAATACGTGACGTAGGTGAAATTATCTAACACTGGTCTCAGCGAATACGTCATTAGGACACAACCGTCTGATAACTGCTTGTCTACAGTAGAATCTGCCGCAATTGCGTTATCGGTTTTGGAAAATAACGATAATATTAGAGAGGTAAAATTGTGAGATGAAATAAATTTGAATAAGCCTAAATTGTGTAATTTATCGTTTAGGTATTGCTGAAACCCCTTCAAGCGTTGTGTAAGTTTCAGTTGCAACACGGAGCGGTGGAACATCAGAGTAAAGAATTTTTAATTCAAAATGGTCAGAAGAAACGCGTGAGAAAGAAAAGTAAAAAGAGGAAGAAAAAGGGTAAAATAATCGCGGATAACTGATTATTTTCGCCTTTTTGCTCACAACCTTTCCACGGTTTAAAGAAACGTGAACTCGTGTTGATTTCAGTGAACCGATTTTAATTTGTGCTATTTAATGTTTTTAAAATAAAATAAAATAAAATTCAAGTTTAGTCTTGTTCTAAGAAACTCGTGAATGAAGGTGCTTCGTGCGCTTGCCACATTCGCCATTTTGAGTGCAGTTTCGATTTGGTTTCCTCGTCGGCGAAAACGTAATTAATCGCTTTCTGACTCAATTCCCACGTCTGCGAACTCGATAGTTGAAAAGATCTCGCGGCCAGCAGATACTCGTTGGTCAGAGTAGTATTCATGACTCCTTTCCCATCACACTATCGATGAAATATTCTTCGTGAATAATTTTTCGTAATATTTTAGAAAATTTGAAACTCACGCCTAAAACACACGGGTGGTTCTTCGAATACCAATGCCAAAAGGGGTGAGCGCTGATCGAGGGCACAGCTCCTGATCTCATGTTGGCCGTCAGCGAGTATTCTAAGGATTAATCTCAGTTAGTTTGTTTTTTAAAGTAAATTTCGAATAACGTGATTAACCTAAAGGAATTTTGTAATTTTCCACCATGGTGGTAATTTCTTGCGTCCCGCCCATTTCCGGTTCCATGTAAACAGCTTGACCTAATCTATCGGGTCGCATTTCGATCAACGCTTTGGTTTCTGGGTTTTTACCTGGAAACTGAAATTTAGAAAATTAATTTTAATGACCAAAAAATGCAACTATATTGGTGGAACTTGCTTCGGCAACGTGAAATGCCAATTTTAATCCAACTTTTCTACCTTCTTGCAACAAGGGAATAAATATTCTCGCGTCGCCATGCTAAATAATAGTAATTATTAATAAAATTTACGTTTTTAAGCAGGAAACGGGTAATAAAGTTACCTTAGGATTACCGCTGAGATCTATTCCAACGACGGAATGATGAGACAGTAGCAATTCTCTGGCCAATTGCACGCTCTCCTGAGCGACTGAAATGTCTTCAGTTCTGTCTATGGACAAGAGATATTTGACTTCGATATCCACTCCTTCTTGAGCGCATTGGTCGACTGCAGCTAAAATAGCTTCGATGTATTGTCGACGAGAATATTTCGGAGTTTGTCTCGGTTTGCTACGTAATTCCAAGTATTTGACGTTGTCTGCCGCGTATTCTTTGATTACTTCGCACGTCGACTGACGAAAAATGACGTAAAAGTAAATTATTATCGCGATTTGTAATCTCAAGTCGAAATTAATTTACCGTGTACACGTTTTCCAGGTGAGACGTTAATTTATGACAAGTGTCTATCGCTGTTATAATTCTAAAATAGAAATAATTTTTTTGACTTTTGTTTGTATGTAAAAGATTCTTTGCATTTCGTTTACTCATCCAGACTTCGGCAATTTCCATAATTCGGTGTAACGATTTTTTCGTCCGGATTATCTTTATTGTATTTTTGTAGCAACCTTTGAAAAGTTTCTTTACTCAAACTGCCGCCTAAATGAGCGTGAAGTTCCTAATTCAACGAAAATTCGACGAATTTAATTTATTAAACACTTAAATTCGAATTTTTACCACTTTAGGCATCGATTTGCAGAAGAAATTTGCGTTGACGTCCATCTATTATTTAAATTTGGTTTGGAACTTGACTCAAAATTCGTCTGCTGTAGATTAACGGAAGTTTCGGGTAAAACGAAAACCCGAAACTCAACGCTTCGTTTCGGGTCTTATAAAATACCAACATGGAAGCGCTCGGAGGTTGATGAAGTTGTTGTTGTTGTTTCTTCGGTGAAAGCGGAGATCAAATGGCGGGTAACTCTTACGCGAGTAACTCTTACGATGACGATGAGGCGGATTTATTGCTGTGGGAAGAACAGCAAATGAAACGAATGTCGCTTCCCGTTGGCGATTTTACTGGATCGCTTATTCGGAAAACCGCACCCACCCCATCCGAGGGACCTCAGGAAGGTGCGTATCATTAATTAACTAATAGAAAAATATTTGAAATTTATATTTTATGTTTCTAGATGCACTACAGAGGTTTGCTAGCCTAGGTATAGGAATAGCGAGTCTTTTTTCCGAATCTATCTTGACTCATCCTTGCGTGGTGCTGCGACGACAATGTCAGGTGAATTTGAATTTTGAAATAAATATTAACAAAATAGTACGTTAAAGTAACGAATTTGTTGCAAAGTAGATCCACAAAAACGCCGAACGATACCACGTGACACCATTCACTTTGATACCCGTTGTGATTAGTTTGCAAAAACGTCAAGGAATCAGCACAATGTGGAAAGGATTAGGAAGTGTTTTTATAGTCAAAGGAATTACGTTAGGAGTCGAAGATTTGTTGAGTAAAGTGACGCCGTTACCCAAGTACATATTCTTTTATTAATTTGAGTAAAAAAACGAATTAAACTGGGTTTATTTTGTTTTTTAGAGAAGTGTCACGGCATAGTTCGCTAGGTACCATGGGAAAACATTTGCTCTTGAAAGGGTAAAAGACAAATTATTACTTTTATTATAATATAAAGACATTTTTCCTCTGTAGATTAAGCTTAATTGCAGTGACACCGTTTTTTTCCGCTAGTTTCGTGGAAACCGTTCAAGTAAGAATTATTATTGAAGTTTTCATACCATTTTTACAAAATTTTTGTTGTCGTAAAAAGAGCGACATTGCGAGTGAAAAACCCGGAATATTCGAATGTGTTCGTGAAGGAATAAGTCGCGTTCTCAGTAGTAATTCTTCAGCTACATCGCGCTTGCTACCAATATGGTTGCTAGTTGGTCCAACTGTGATGTATTCGCTAGCTCAGTACGTAATCTCGTCTTCAGTCCAATTTATCGCGCTTCGTACGCTACAAATTAAAGAAATCGAATCGAAACAAGAACAGGTAAAAAAAAATAAAAAAAATAATTATTACTGAGTACCTTAATAAAAATTTTGTTTTATTTTCAGTCGAGATTAAATTGTTCCCTTAGTACGGCAGAAAATTGCTTATTGGAACTGAGTTCGGCATTCGTCGGTCATTTTTTCGCTGATGTAATACTATATCCGCTAGAGACAGTCGTGTACCGGCTTCACGTACAAGGCACACGAACGATAATTGACAATTTAGATACGGGAAAAGAGGTGATACCGATAATAACGCGGTATAATGGTTTATTCGACTGTTTTAACAGCGTGGTAAGCGAAGAAGGCGTGAGTGGTTTATACCGAGGTTTCGGCGCTCTTTTAGCGCAATACGCGATTCGATTGTCTATTTTGAGATTGACTAAATTCGTGTATAGAGAAATAAAGAGTAGACGAAATAATTCGAAAGATTAGAACAAAGTCGGTTAAATTGATGATTCAAAATTTTTGGATTTATTTCGAATGAGTGTAAATAAAAATTAGTCATCGAATAAAATTTTTTTCCCTTGGGGAATCACTTTAGCTGAAAATTGTTGTTTTAGTTTTCTTTTAGCTTCCCACGACGGATGAAGAGGTGCTTCTAAAATCAGACGTCAAAAATTAAGAATTGTTTGGATATTTGTAGTTTAACTTTAACTCACCTTTTGGTTTATTTTGAAATTTACTGTCTTCTCGTTTGAATTTATTTCGATTAGTTGTGCTTGGAAATGTCGTATGATGTTGACTTTTTCTCTTTCTCTCTTTACTTTGATAATTTTGTATTGGATCGTGGGTTTCACCGTCCGATTCTTCGTTTCTTGTTATTGTCGTTAGTGGAACCTCTTCGTCCAACTCTAAAAAGAAAGAATCTTTTTGTCGAGGTAAGTTTATTTCATCCGTTATTAGGCTATCATCATCCTGCGTAACGGTAATTTTTCGTTCTGGGTCGGGTGCCTCGACAAAATTTTCATTTTCGTTCAACATTTCGGATAGTTTGAGTATTTTCACTTCTGTTTCTCCGATCGATTTTTCTGCCACAAATTTCGGCGTTTCTATTTTCGTAATTTTCACGTCATTTTGCTCGCTTTTCGCTTTGTTTTCGTGAATTTCATCCGAAATAAGGACAGGCGGTGGTTGAATTTCAGTGACTGTTTTTCTGTTTTGTTTCGGTTTAGGTTTTTTATCCTGAATTTCTCCCGAATCAACGGCGGGCGACGGATGAATTTCGGTAACAGGTTTTCTTCTCTTATTGATATTACTGTTTTGCTTCGATTTTGACTTTTTATCGTTTACTTTGAATTTGTTTCTTATTTCTCTCATCTTTAGCAGCGTTGGTATTTGTTTTTCCCAATTTGGGTGTTTTTGTCGAAATCTTTTTACTGCATTCTTCACGGATTTGTGCTCTGCTAGACGTATCATACATCGGAGTTCATCATCGGGTTTAATCTATGACAAAAAATATTTAATAAAAAATTAAAAAACCAACAGCAAAACAAAATAAAATCATTATCAAATTAAATGAACCTTTTTTACGACGTCAGCAAAGTTTTTTAAGTTCATCAAAGCGAATTTAGAGAATTGATCCTCGTCTAATTTCTACGTGAAGTAAAAATTAATGTTTGTCAAAAATAAAAATTGCTAATTTACTTTAAGATTAATTGCTTCCGACACCAGATTTTGGGCTTTTTGATTATTCTGGATTACTTGAGATTCAGTTCCTCTATAAATAAATATTAATAGTGATATGAGTTAACACATATCTTCAACTTTACATATCAAAATTACTTTTTTTTCCTAAGACCGACGATTCTTCGCGTTAATTTTCGAATAGTATGTACTTTAGCCTGTCGAACAACACCACGCATCCCTACTACCTACAAATACCCAAATTAATTAGTCGATTACCAATTTACACGTAAAATTATTTATGACAAACCTGGTTGTTGATTTCCACGAGATCCATTTTGCCTTATTTTATCTCGGACATGCGCGTACGACACTTTATTGAAGCGTCGTTATTTATGTTGATTACAGTTTCTCTCACCAGGCGGCGCTTAAGTTAAAAAATTTGATTTGGCGGCCATCATCGAAGATTAGATTCACGTGTTGAAAATTTGTGGCTGTGTTTGTGGTGTTCAATGAAACAAAACCAAGTATGAGGTTAGAAAAGTGTTATTTTTGTTCCTCCACCGTTTACCCTGGGCACGGAATTCAGTTTGTCCGTAACGACTGCAAAGTAAGCTTTATTTCTAAGTTTCGTTGCTAGAAATGATTTTATAACTAAACTAATTTAATTTATTTTTTAAGATTTTTAAATTTTGTCGGTCAAAATGTCACAAGGCGTTCAAAAGGAAGCGAAATCCGCGTAAGACGAGATGGACGAAAGCTTTTCGTAAGGCGGCTGGAAAGGAATTGGCCGTCGATCCATCGTTTGAATTTGAGAAGCGAAGAAACGTGCCGACTAAATACAACAGACTTTTGTGGAAAAATACAGGTAAAAACAAAAATACGCGAAAATATAAATAAAAGAGAAACGATGACGAAAACTACGTATTCACGAAGGCATTTGATGTTGAATAATCTTCTCCCTGAGTTTTTATAATCACTAAATCATTAATTTTTTTGTAAATTGTGAGAATAGTGTTTCAACTGATAGCTTTAATTTTCTTGTCTTTATTTAACAGTGAAAGCAATGAAGCGAATCGAAGCTATAAAACAGAAAAGACAGGCTCATTTCATTAACCAACGTTTAACGAAAGGCAAACAGTTGGAAAAAGAGAAGGATCTTAAAGAAACGCAGATAAATTTGAGTTTGATTAAATCACCAGCAGGTATGTGTTTCTTAAATCCGACACTGTAAACTATTTTTATTGAAATATTTTTCTCTCCCGTAGCCGGTCTTGTAAGAATGGAAGAAAAATTACGCGAAGTAGCGAAAGAATCGCAACGAGAAGAAGATATGGAAATAAACGAATAATTTAATTCATTAAATCGAGTTGTTTACAAGTCCATTTAAAATATTCCGGAGGCTCAGCTTCGATTATAACGTTTCTTTTTTTAAGATGTATTTGATAAAAATGCAAATGAGCTGGTATATCCACAATTTCGTTCTGGGAAATCAGTAATTTACGTTGAATGACTTCGTCGAGAACCTGAAAAATAATCAATTTATTCAATTTAACGAGTTCATCATTAAAAAAAGTTTTATTACCGGTGGTTCATAAGCAGCGTTGTTACTAGGACTGACTAAAACTTGTTTTCCAAATACAGATTTCACTCTAGACGCGAATAAATTATCTCCTAAAATTCCCACTCCTTTGTGAGCTGCGAAAACTCTGACAAAATGCCATCTAACTGGGGGAAGTAAGGAAATAGTTAAAATTATTTGATACTATTTTCGCGTAATACAATTCATACGTTGTGTCGAACTAATAGTTAAAAGAGAAGTCTTCCTTTCGTGATCACATTTTACAGTGTTGGCTATGACGTGAGCAGATTTGACAACTCCAGCCTTCAAACGTGTTTTGGAATATGAAGTGAGTATTACTGGCTGGATAAATTAATTATTAGTGAGATAAACGAATGATTCGAGTGGTAATTACTTTAGTACCTGAAATTGTTTCATTTCGACTTCCTGTCTAGTGATACCGACGGATTCTCTGATACTGGGCGTCGTTAAACACCCCGTGGTTACGCATAAGTTAGTAAAATAAGGATCTTTGCTCGATTTCGCTGACTCAAATTCAAGTTTTAGTCGTTGTTTAACTTTATCCGACGTCGCCAATAACACCAATCCAGAACTATATCTAAATAAAAAAAAATTTTGAAGTGGAAAATAAAGAGAAAAATGACAGTTGATTCAATACCTTTCTGCCGATTTAACGATGCTCAAATCTTTTTCATCGAGAAGTTTTCGTAGAAAAGGTAAACTCGATTCCACCGTAAAATTACATTCTCCAACGGCGCTATTGAGTAAAGGTGCGGAACTCGAATTATTTGTGTTTCGCGCTTCGTAGGACTGTATCGCCACTCCGTAAGGTTTGTTTACGGCAAACACACCATCTGAACAAGAGACAAATTTCAAATAAATATTCCTTAATATTGAATATAACCGAAAACGAACCTTTCTGGAAAACTATCGCTTCCCCAACGTGTTTATTAAACTCGTTTTGCGTTTTCCACGGGAATAAATTCCTATAGCAGTGTGACTTATTACGAAAGTTGACTTCATTCTCATTTTTTCTACTTAGTGTTTGTTTAGCGAAATTTCTACATTGCTCCCAGCAAATACAGCGGTACGTTAATAATTTACAGCCGACCATGATCCGACACAGCAGACAAGATAGCTTCAAGTTCGTGGTGAAGTCACAAGGTGGCGTCTTATGCCTGAACACAGCGCTACAGCGGCGAGTATGTCCAACTTGAATTAAATCATTTCTTTATTCATAATTGTGACATTAAAGTGACATGTAAGTAATTATTTTCATTTTAATCTCTCCGTTTCACTTAAGAAACTAAAAGTGCCACATGGAATATCGGTGGATGAATTTTTAAAACCTTTCGTTTGTGTTTACTATTCTAGTTCACCTTTTCTTACGACCACGTCTACTTATCATTTTGCCGAACGACGGAAAAGCGAAATTTACATCGACTCGTGCTGTAACTTCACGACGAACGTTTAATGTAGCTAAGATGTCGAAAAACAAGTTAAAATTAACACTTCCTCCAGGGAGCATAGACGTAGCAGACGGCTTAACTAACGCCGATTCAAATGAGTACGTCTCGTTAAATAGTTAGAAAGTTGGCATCTTTCATTTGGGCTTATCAGTGTGTAAAATATTTTCAGAAAATCGGCTGATCCAAGTTTAGAGACACTTCATAAAAAATTGGAAGATCTCGAACTCGACGATCAACAGAGAAAACGTCTGGAAGCGTTTCTTACGCAAAAGCAAAGAGTTGGAGAATTAAATGGAGAAGATTGTGAAAAATTAGGAGAATTAGGAGCCGGGAACGGAGGCGTTGTTACTAAAGTGAGACACAAACCCAGTGGATTAATAATGGCTAGAAAAGTAAGTGCGGATTTGTTTGGTTAATTTTCACGTTTAATAAATTAAACTCGAAATGTTTTATTTTTTAAAGTTGATTCATTTGGAAGTGAAACCCGCGATACGCAACCAAATTATACGAGAACTAAAAGTGCTCCACGAATGCAATTCGCCGCATATTGTGGGATTCTACGGTGCATTTTATAGCGACGGCGAGATTAGCATATGCATGGAATATATGGTAATGATTTGTAAGTTAATAGGTTTTTTGATTTAATCTAATCTGATAAATATCTCGACAGGATGGGGGTTCGTTAGATCTTATCCTCAAGAAGGCAGGACGGATTCCTGAATCTATTTTGGGAAAAATCAGTATCGCTGTGAGAACAACTCGATATCGATTGTACTAAAGTAACGAAATAATTGAAATTTTTTTTGGTTAAAGGTTTTAAAAGGACTTAGTTATCTCCGGGAAAAACACCAAATCATGCATCGAGGTGAATATTTACTAAAGAGACAACTAAGCGTCCTGGTACTCAAAATATTACATTATCATTTTTAAAGACGTAAAACCATCGAATATTCTCGTTAATTCACGGGGTGAGATAAAAATTTGCGATTTCGGTGTCAGCGGACAACTGATCGATTCGATGGCGAATTCTTTTGTAGGAACTCGTTCCTACATGTCTGTGAGTAAATTTCTGTGATTACGTCCCTATTTCAATAAAACATTGCTTTTTATTGATTAAGCCCGAGAGACTTCAGGGCACTCATTATTCAGTTCAGTCTGATATTTGGAGTATGGGTTTGTCTCTCGTGGAGATGGCCATCGGACAATATCCCGTTCCTCCTCCCGATCCCGCATCCATATTCGGGTCACAATACGTTGACCAATCGATGAACTCCGAAAGGTGTCAAAACTCGTCGCCGCTAAACAGATCTCCACGATCTGGTAAACCAAAGAAATATATACAAACTTGAATCCAATCAATATTTTTAAAAAATTATAGCAGTGAATTACGGCAGTGAGGGACCTCGTCCCATGGCAATATTTGAGTTATTGGATTACATAGTTAACGAAGTAGGAATTAATGTTTCTTGAAGAAACTAGTTTAATATATGATAAAAAAATAAAATTTATTATGTTTAGCCGCCGCCTACACTGCCACCAGGAATATTTTCTTTAGAGTTTCAGGATTTCGTCGATCGTTGGTTTGTATTTATACAATACTCTACATTAAATTTTAAATTGACACGAATTTTGCCCGCGTTTTCGCAGTTTGAAGAAAAATCCAACCGAACGTGCCGACCTGAACACATTAATAGTAATTATTTGTAGTTATAAAAAAATATTACAATAATTAACATTAATATTCGTTGTTTATTAATATAGAGTCATTCATACATAAAGAAAGCTGAGAGTGAGCAAGTGGATTTCGCTGGTTGGGTCTGCAAAACGATGGAATTGGAATTGCCCACTCAACCGAATCCAGGATTGTGATGTTTTCATTGCGACGACAATCGTTAAGGACCAGTTGAGTTAAATATGCCGTAAAGGGGAAATAATAATAATGTCGTTTAAAATTTCCTGTTAACGAATTCTTAATTACGATTAATTAAAATTTTATTTTTGGAACACAAATACTTAATTATAATTATGGTGTAAATTAATTTGTTAATTATGAAGTAATTTTTGTCGTTGATGAGGCGAGAATCGTGTAGATTTTAACATATAAAATAAATTTAGCGTACGATCGATTAATTAAACTGCAAGAAAACGTATTGTAAAAAAACAACATATCCGGAAGGATGATTGTAGAAAAAAAAAAAAAAAAAAGAAATTATGATACGATTTTGGTTTTTTGTAACATTCCTTCGGGTAAGTGTTGGTAATGAGAGTCGAGTTGTTAATATTTCCAAATATCAATCGAACGCGAATGATTTTACATGAATTGATTCTGTCTGATTATACGTGTACCGTGATTATTCGATATTTTGTCGACAATAAAGTGAATGGTGTTCAAATGAAGTTGTCTGAAAATTTATTTACGATGTAACAAAAAGGTATTTAATGATTTCACCACAGAAAATATTTTATAAAGTAGGAATATTTTAGTTAAAGCGTTTTTGTTTTCGTAGACGTCACGTGATTATCTCGAAAAATGGCGGAAAGACGAGAGCGCCGTGGTAAATTAAGGACGAAAGATGTTAATAAACGTAGTATATACGGACACATTGTCGATAGTAATGAACGAGGAGGTAAAGAAATGGATGACCGAAGTTGGGAAAAGTATAAAACGCTGTTAAACAAAGTTTTCTTCAGAGATAACGACGTGATCAAAAAGTAAAGTTGGTCGAAATGTTTTGTTGTTGACAAATTTTGATTTGTGTAATTTTGTGCGCGTAGGGGAACGACAGACTATAATAGTTTTTGGCAATTTTTATCCAAGTATTCGACGTATGAAAAACAAAAAAGTAGAAGACTGAAAGGTATGTGGTTACAGGTGATAAAAATTATTTTCTTAACCTCCGATTTTTCGTTAATAGTTGACGATTGCGTTTCAAAGTTGAATATTCAGAACTACGACAAACAAAACCGGATAAATTTTTTCCTGAATTATACGGACACTGATGAATTAATGAGCCGTTTGCCTCCAGTGGACGAAGAAGAAGGAGGAATAAGGATACACAGACACAAAATTGAAGAGTTTCGACTCATTTTATTGCACTATTTGGATTTTCTGCAAAAGCAAAAATTTGCTAAGTTGGTTAAATTACGAAAAGGCCAAGAAAATTTACCCATATTTAATTTCAAACAACAAATTGTGGATGCGGTGAAATTAAATCAAGTGGTCATTGTGGCGGGAGACACAGGTTGCGGCAAATCGACACAGGTAAAAATGACAAATTTATATTCTGTACTAAAAATTTCAATTAACACCATGTTGAAAAGGTTCCTCAATACTTAACGGACGGTGGATTTGACAACATCGCGTGCACGCAACCGAGACGAATTGCGTGCACGTCACTTTGTAAACGAGTAGCGTACGAAACTCACAACGAATACGGATCGGAAATAGGCTACCAAATAAGATTCGAAAGAAGTAAAACCAAACATACTAGAATATTATTTCTGACGGAAGGATTACTGCTAAGACAAGTAATCAATTACGTGACTAAGATATTCTGTTTTTCGAATTTAATAAAATTTTTAAATCTGTTTAGATAACTTCAGACTCGACGTTATCAGGTTACAACGTAATTATTTTAGACGAAATTCACGAAAGACACCTACACAGTGATTTTTTACTCGGCATAATGAAATGCTTAACTTCTCAGAGAAAAGACTTAAAACTAGTTCTTATGTCAGCTACCATCAACATCGATTTATTTGCTAATTATTTCGGCAGTGCTCCCGTCATTCAAGTTCCCGGACGCCTCTTTCCAATTACGATGCAATATTTCCCAATTTCCTCAATAGAACAAGTTACTCGAAGCGGACGATTAAATCCAGCGCCTTACGTGAAAATAATGAATCTAATCGACAAAAAATATCCAGAAACTGAACACGGAGATTTGTTAATATTTTTAAGCGGCATCACCGAAATTTCGGCGGTTGTGGAAGCAGCTCAGATGCACGCGCAACTAACTAAGAAGTGGATAGTGCTCTCGTTACACAGCACGTTGTCAGTGGCAGAACAAGATAAAGTGTTTGATTTCGCACCTCCAGGAATTCGAAAGTGCATCGTGTCGACTAATATAGCGGAAACGTCAGTTACGATCGACGGTGTTCGATTCGTGGTCGACTCGGGAAAGGTGAAAGAAATGAGTTTCGATGACGCCTGTAGAATGCAACGATTACAAGAATTTTGGGTCAGCAAAGCAAGCGCGGAACAAAGAAAGGGACGAGCGGGTAATTAATTGTTTTTGTTTTATTTTTCGTGGATAAAATTAATAATTAACGAAAAATAAAATTTTGGATTTCGAAGGACGAACCGGACCTGGGGTTTGTTATCGATTGTATTCGGACGCAGATTTCGAAGCGATGGATGATTATTCCGTTCCTGAAATTCGACGGGTTCCTTTCGATTCCCTCATCGTGCAAATGATTTCGATGGGGTTAAACGACGTGAGAAAATTCCCATTCATCGAACCTCCGCCTAGAGATGTTATCGAGCATTCGTTACGACATCTTAAAGAACAGGAAATTATTACCGACGACGAGAAATTAACGTGCGTTGGACAACTATTGTCAAAATTACCCGTTGATATTTTGACGGGAAAAATGTTGATAATGGGAACGTTGTTTCATTTGCTGGACCCAGTTCTTTCGTTAGCTGCTGGACTTAGTATTCAATCACCGATAACGAATAGGGGTCAGAGAGATCCAGACGCGGTGGTAAGATAGTCGAATATTTAAAATTTGATGTTTAGATGTTAATCTGACATTCCCAGGCACTGCGGCGTTCTTTGGAATCGATTCACGGCGACGCTTTTACGTTGTTGAATTTGTACAACGAATGGTTAAGTGTTAAACACGAGGGTGGTGATTCGAGGAGATGGTGTAAACAACGTGGATTAGAAGAACAAAGATTTTACGATATGACGAAATTGCGACAGCAGTTTAAACAACTTCTTCAAGACGCGGGACTCGTCGATTTGTTCGTTAATAAAGCAAACTTGACGAGTACTGAACGGGCTTTGCGGCATGGAGAACTGAAGAAATTGAGGGAGTTGAAAAGAGATTTTCATCACAAACCGAAGAAACGAAAAATTCTTAAGTTTAGTGAAGACGATGCTTATCAAGATAATGAAGATGATGGCGAGGAAGGAACGAGTGGTACTGGGGATATTAAACATATAGAATTTCACATGTCGCTCAACAAAAATGAAATTCAAGTAAGATTGTACGTAAATTTTTTACTACGTTGATATTAATCTGAATTTTTTTTAGAGATTATCCGAAGCGAGTCAAGCGCTGACACATAATGAAATTATTCTACTGAAGATGATTTTATCGAGTGGTCTTTATCCTCAAGTAGCGTTAGCTGACGAACATAATTCGTATAAATTAGACGCGGATCACGTGTTCCACACAAATGTAAAATAGGGATTTTAAAAGTGTAAAAATCAGTATTGTAAAACTATCTCTTCTTTTTTAGAGCAAGCCATTTGTTCTACTTCACCCGTTATCAGTATTTTCGAATCACCCCGAACAACTGCAAATGTCGGAAATTGATCGATTGACCATTTCTGGATTTGAATCAAAGCATCTACTAAGCAATGCTCATCAACTTTTGCTTTATATGTAAGTAATATCTGATATTTGGCGTTACGAAATCAGTCGATAATTTATTTTATCAATGCAGGTCATTATTAGAAACGACTAAACCATATTTACTAAATGTAACTCGCATTCCTGCTCTGCAATCCTTGCTGCTATTCGCGTCTAGTATTGATTCGAATCACGATTTTTCCAGGTGATATTAAATTTTTTGAAGTGATCTCTTCTTTTATTAATTATTTTTATTTTTAGATTGGTATTCGAGGGATGGCTCGATGTGCGGTTTTCAAATGCCGACGATGGTGCGCATTTAGTGACGCAAGCTGTTAATTTGCGAAATAAGTGGACCACGGTTCTCGACGATAAGATTAAAGGAAAGAGTAAAACGAAAGGTTCACCCGAAAGAGATTTGGCGCGCGAACTTATTAATTTAGTTCAATACGAAGCGAATTATACTCTTAGTCGCTTACTGGCTGCTGATCTCGAGGGTCTTTATGTCGGTTTCGTCGAAGATCTAAAGGATGAAGTTCCTTCCGCTCTTTTGTTCGGGAAAGAAGCAAAACCGCATCCAGCGAAAGGTGGACTCATCGTGAACCGTTATTTCACCTTTGGATGGTAGGGTAATATAAATTGGTTTCGAGTGAATAATTCTTTTGACGACTTTATATTTTAGTTTGCAGGATATGAATTTGAGCGTGACTTGCGTAAAAACTCATTGGATTTGTCCATACTGCGATTGTGATTTGATTCTCACAGCGCTGGAAAGAGTCGAGCATCAAATTGAATGCGCGGCGCAACTTGAATGCAGCAAGAAGACTGACGAATTTGAAACTGTCGAGCCTAATTCTGAAACGTCGTCTTCCAAGGGATATTTCTGCGATCGATGTAACAAGACTTTGTACTTAAGTCCGACCGATGTCCTCCGGCACAAGAGAAGTCACCTAAAAACTGACTAATTACATATTTATTTATTTTAATTTACCGTACAAGGTTGCGTTTGATGAAAAATAAACGTATAATTTACAAGAATAAAACTGCAAATTGCGCCTAACACAGATCCACATTGCGTGGCTACGCTCCACCAAAAAAGCTGACCACGATGGTCGATTCCATTTCGAAAATAATACGCGATGTTGACTTTGACGTATGACGATAAACTATTAAACATCGTCCACGTCGTAACCTGAAGCAATAAATAAGAGGTTAGTATAATTGACTGAGAGTTAGTGAACGAAATATATATAGATACGATTAAAAGGAATCCGATCGTTGTGCCGACGAATGGTGGCTGCGGACTCAGCACCGCGGTTGCTGCGGCGTAAGAACCCAGTGAAACGACCAGTAAGACGAAAAACGCGATTAACGTGATCGATTTCAGTTTCAAGTAGAAAGACACGAAAGTGGCCAATGGACTCGCCATGTTGGTTAGAATTGCGGTTAGGTGGTACGCGGATAAACCGTATGGAATTGTGGAATAAGATTGAATGGAGGGCAATGCGGTGATACTGAGTCCTGCGACTAAACTTTGGGCGGAGAGTAAAAAAATGGCGCGAGTCGATTTCAGAGAAGGTGTTGTGGTTTTAGGAGGCAATAATTTGGCTTTTTCATCATCGTCATCTTGCGTTGGTATTTCTCTTTCTCGCAGCGCGATTGGGTGAACGTTTAATAAGATAAAAGATATTTGACTAAGAAGCAACGTGATAAAGATAAATGAAAAGAAAATTGTTGGCGTGAAGAGAGCTTCTGGAATGTTTTTTTCCATTTTTTCGTAGACGAAAGTCATGTTGTCGTGGACGTAAACTTTGGTCACATTTAGACATCGAGTTTGTTTAATACCCTGAATCATCGCTGCTATGCTCGGGATAAATCCACTTAATCCTTCGCCTAAAATGAGAGAAATTAAGTATTTATTTTTGAACGCAGATACGAATAGAGGGAAAGTAATGACGCTGCTGCACCCGATCGATGACGTGAAGAAAACTAAAATAAGAAAAGGTACACTGTGGAGGGAATCGCCGATGTTTATAGTTTTATGCCAAAAAAGAATTATAAAAAAGGAGGCGATGGATCCGATTGAAAGAAGCACGTGGATTACAGTGACTAAATAGGTAAAATCCTTTTGAAGTTTGGTTCTGAGCGTACAGGTAAAAATCAAAGGAAAGACGTTTCCTATCTGTGAAACTATCGCCACGTAAGCTGGAAAACGCCAGCCTTCAGGTAGCACTTGAGTTAAAATCGGTGATTCTACGAAAATACTGTTTAGTGATATCCAGGATGCTGATCCGAAGCAGATAATCCACGAATGAATCAAGAAATCGTGACACCATTTCATTGTAGTGAAAGTTTTGCAATTCCCGTGTAAAAGTTAACTTTATGCTTTGATGAGATCACGCGAGTGATAAGCGATGACAAATTTTATTTCTTTTTGCAACACGAGTTAAATTAGCAGTCGATAACGTCGATTTGTCGACGATATCGATGACGAATGCACAATCTTGGAGCAAGAACCAACGTGATCGATACTGCTCGCGATCGTCAGAAATGAACGGCGACCAATAGGATAGCGTCGTGAGTTTAATTTGCGACCAATCACCAATGAAACACGTCGTTATGCTTATTGCCGCATGGAGCGCTGCCCACAGTTGTTATTGTATTTTCCTCGTATCGTTTTCGTTGACATTTCGGTGGGTCGACGCGAGTGATAAACTGATTTGATTTTGTGTAATTTCTACGTTAGCCACGTAAGTATCTTAGTGTAAAATGAAGAAAATTTGGTCGGCGAACGCAGAAAAAATCACGTGCAGTTAACGAACTGAAGATTATAAATAATTATTGAAACTTAAGTTTATTTCTGAAATTTTCTTTACGTGTTAACTGACATAATTGGACTATTCTAGTTGCTTATTCACTCAAAACGGTGGTCTGTAAACAAAGTTTTAAGATTTTTGATGTGGAAATTATTTCTCTGTGAAAGGAAAATGTAATCATAACACAACGCGTAATTTCAAAATGGCGAACTGCTCTTTGTTCGCCATTCTGCGAGGAAATGAAATAGGTGGAGGTCATGATTCGCAATTTTATTGGTTTTATTATTGGAATCTGAGAAAAATATTATTGTTTTAGAAGTTTGATCATAATTTATTGGTTTATTTGAAACTAAAGCTCAATTTGAACAACTAAAAAAAAATCAAGCATTGAAATTTTGCCCCATATTTACAGAAATATGCAAATCTTCGTGAAAACTCTGACTGGTAAAACCATCACATTGGAAGTGGAGCCCAGTGACACCATCGAAAATGTGAAGGCCAAGATTCAAGACAAGGAAGGAATTCCACCTGATCAACAACGTCTTATTTTTGCTGGAAAACAACTCGAAGATGGGCGCACATTGAGCGACTACAACATCCAGAAAGAATCTACTTTGCATTTAGTTCTTCGCCTTCGTGGAGGAATGCAAATCTTCGTGAAGACTCTGACTGGTAAAACCATCACTTTGGAAGTGGAGCCCAGTGACACCATCGAAAACGTGAAGGCCAAGATTCAAGATAAAGAAGGAATTCCTCCTGATCAACAACGTCTTATTTTCGCTGGAAAACAACTCGAAGATGGGCGCACTTTGAGCGACTACAACATCCAGAAAGAATCTACTTTGCATTTGGTTCTTCGTCTTCGTGGAGGAATGCAAATCTTCGTGAAGACTCTGACTGGTAAAACCATCACTTTGGAAGTGGAACCGAGCGACACCATCGAAAACGTGAAGGCCAAGATTCAAGACAAGGAAGGAATTCCACCTGACCAGCAACGTCTTATTTTCGCCGGAAAACAACTCGAAGATGGGCGCACATTGAGCGACTATAACATCCAGAAAGAGTCAACGTTGCATTTGGTTCTTCGTTTGAGAGGTGGCCAATAGAAGACGACCAATTATTTTCACGAGTTTTTTTATTTCGATTAAAATGTTTGCTTAATAATTACACGCTTGTAAATTTAAATTTTTGGAACAATTTTTTACAGTTGCGTAGTTTGCACTTTTATTCTTAAAATAATTTGGAAATAAAAGATAAACGATGCTTCGAATAAATGTCTTAAATTGAAATTTCTTGCGTAGTTTCGTTATTTGGAGCGAAATAAATTCGGATTATTGACACCAGCTGGCGGTAAAAGACAAACGAGATTACCCGAGAATTAAACGTGACGTGATTTCAAGTGTGTCCATTTCCGCGTGTTTACCGGCGTTAAGCGATAAATTTAGCTTTTTAGTGAACTTGTTGTTGACTGATTGCAACCGCATTATGAGTCGCCGCAGACCTTTAGAAGACGGTGAAGGTAAATTAAATAATTATCTTCTTTTAATACCCAAACTATATATTTTTGTGCTTCGTGCGTTTTGAAGGAGGTGGTTCACGCAAACGAAGACGATTGTCGTCCGAACCGTTGGGGATTGAAGAAAGGCTCGAGTCGCTTATTATGCGTGTAGGAGAAAAAGTAAGTTTCGATACACGGAGATTTGATATCGCAACAGTACGGTACGAATGATTATATTTTTTTTTTGTAGAGCACATCGTCGTTAGAAAGCAATTTAGAAGGATTGGCTGGTGTTTTGGAAGCTGATTTACCGAACTACAAACTTAAGATTTTAAGAATTCTGTGCGATTGGTAAGCTTATTTTTATAAAAATTCTAGATTCGTTCTGAATAAAGTTACTCAGTACTTAAATGTTTATTTAGTGCCGTTAAAATGCCCGAGAAAACGACTGTATATTCAACACTGGTAGGACTTTTAAATGCGAGGAATTACAATTGCGGTGGTGAAGTAAGCACATTACGGATTTTACTAATTTATTACGAAATTATTGGTTTTATTATTAAATGTATTTTAGTTCGTGGAGACGATGGTTAGAAATTTCAAGGACGCGCTTAAAGCGTGTGACTTTGACGGCGCTCGTATTATGGTATTTAAAACTGATTGTAAATTGAAAAACGTGAGCAGTATAATTTACATAGATTATTATTTTCCCAGTTAAGATTTCTAGCAGATTTAGTCAACTGTCACGTGATCTCAGCTGGTTCGTTGCTCAATCTGTTTGATGGTATGGTGGAAGTCACTTTAGAAGATAATATTCCTCAGGTATTATTTAATTTAGTGCTCACTAAGATTATTACGAATTCAATATTTTTTCTTACGTAGGTTCGATCTGACTGGTACGTGTTTGGGGTTCTCAGTACTCTACCATGGGTGAGTATAGGTGTTGTTTAAAATAAAGATAAAAAGACAAAATATTTTTGTAATGAATACTATTTAATATATTTTTATTCGCAACAGGTCGGACGCGAATTATACGAGAAAAAGGAACAAGATTTTGACAGACTGCTGACAACCATCGAAGGCTACATTTGGTGAGTTTTTATTTAAAGTTAGTTCGTGTCAGAAATTTCAATAATTTTTTTTTTAATTATCAGCAAACGACAGAAGCCTTACGTGAATGCGTTACGTGTTTGGAGCACTGACACGCCGCACCCTCAAGAAGAAGTGAGTAAATTATTTTTCTTTAATATGCATAATGCGAATAAAAGAAACTCAAACGATTAATGTAACTATTTCCAGTATCTAGACAGTTTGTGGGCTCAAATTCGTAAATTACGAAACGACAATTGGCAAGAACGACATATTCTCCGGCCGTACCTGGCGTTTGATGGTGTTCTATGCGAGGCATTACAACACAATCTTCCTCAGATTTTGCCACCACCTCACCACGAAGAATGTTGTTATCCATATCCCCGCGTAGTCTTCCGCTTATTTGATTACACCGATTGCCCCGAAGATCCAGTTTTACCAGGAGCACATTCAATCGAACGATTTTTAATCGAGGAACAACTGCATCGCATAATTTTAGTTCATAATAGAGAAAGAAAGGAATGGTAATTTAAAAGAGTGCTTAATAATTTTAACAAAAAAATATTATTTTTTATAATTCGTTGGAATTGTCGTTTCCAGTGCTGGTCAACTGTTAAGTTTTCACAGCAAATATAAGGTGCCCCTTGATTATATGATACTGGAGGTGAGTATTAAATAATTTTTTTTCCGCATTTGAAAATTCTCTTTTTTGTTATTTTAATTCAAACTATTTTCAGGTTGTGTTTGCCGAATTATTTCACATGCCCACTCCGAGATACATCGATATTTGTTACGGCTCGTTGTTGATTGAATTGTGCAAATTGCAGCCCAGCACAATGCCACAAGTCGTATCCTAGCTATATATTAAATTTTATTTCATTGTAAAAATTAAATTTTTTCAAGGTATAAAATTTCTTTAATTCAGTTAAACAGCTGGCACAAACCACTGAATTATTGTACGAGAGAATGGACTCTATGAACACTTCGTGTTTCGACAGGTTCGCGTTAGCGTCGTGAGCGTTTTTGTTTTAAAATAATTTAAAATTAAATTTGGAATTATTTTAGGTTCGTCAATTGGTTCTCGTATCATTTGAGTAACTTTCAATTTTGTTGGAGTTGGGAAGATTGGTCGTCGTGCGTAGAACTCGATCCTGAGCATCCAAAACCTAAGTTGGTTCGTGAAGTTTTTCTTAAATGTCTCAGGTATGTGTTAGAAAAAAATTTGGTGAATGAGTTTTAATCCTTACACAATTTCAAAACTACTTTCAGATTGTCGTATTTGCAACGCATTCGTGATTTTTCTCCCGCTACTTTTGAGTCTCTCCTTCCGCAATCGCCAGAACCAACTTATAAATATAACATGGACGGCGCTGGTACGAAAATTACTTAATATTTTATTTAACGTGTTTTCTTTACATTTTAATATATTGATCCAATTCAATTATACGTAAACACAATTTAAGTCTTTATTCTCGCTCCAAAATCACCTTCGGGTGCCGACATTGGATTTAAATCAATTTCTTCCGAATTTAAAAATTCGGTCTCTGCGATTTGGACAGTAAATGTCGGGATCGATTTTGTGGTGGTTGTAAGTTTTCTTTGTTTTATGGGTACGGGTGTTGAAATTTCGGTAAAAGTTGGCAATACTTGTACTCGAGGTCGCCCTCTTTTTTTGTTGTTGGTCTTGGGAGTGGTAGAAGTTGTCGATTTAGTCAGTGGTGTGTTCGGTATGTGTTTGATGACATATTCGTAATCTGTTTTTGGAAGTAGAGCGGGCGCAATCTTCATTAGAGGAGTTTGGTTTCTCGTTGGCACTTGGTGTTGTAATTGAGTTGAAAGTTGAATAACCGGTAATTGCTGATTGGAATTTGCAATATTGTTTGGCTTGGTCGAGTGTGTTTCGAAATGTTCGTGAGTTTTATTTTTCTTTTCTCGAGTTTTACCGCTTGGGTGATTTTGAAATTGTCGTGGTGATTCGTACTCCGCGTAATTATCTATTAATTTTTGTGGGGTTGTAACTGGAATTTGCTCTTCTAGTTCTTCATCCTCATCGCCTGCGCTGTCGTTGTCGTCATCATCTCGACTTGTCTCTGGTTCGTCTTGCTCAACTTCCGAAAGTGATATTTTTGTTTTTACGCTGTATCTGGTTCCTTGTTGGTGTTTGGGTTCGTGTTTATTGTGATCCCACAGATATAATTCGGATGAAGGAATTCCATCGAATTGATTGTGAATCAATGGCAATTCTGGACCAGTTGAGAAACTCCACGCGAAATTTTCGTTCGGTTTTGCTTTGTTCACGTTTGAGTGCAGGTTTTTCCAATTTTTCTTCTCTTCCGGGCGCGTTGTTCGACTCAGCAAGAAAAAAATTATGCTCGCAAACTTAAAATGGACGGGAAAAAATATTCAACGAGTATGTTATTTGAAATGTGCGAATATTTACGCGTGTCAGGTGGAGGAAAGTAAATGCCTTACCACGAATTTGCTCGTCATCTTGTGTCCAGATGCGATCGGCTTTAGATTTGCTTTACTTTGGAAACCTATGAAGGCTAATTTTTTTGTCTGAAATTACTGGAAATTGTTGGAGTGGAACGTGAGTCATTGGTCTTGTTCCTGTATTTTTTTTCCTGAGTTATTTCCACTTGACTTGGATTCAGTGGTTGCTTGAGGTCGCATATTTTTTAATTAAAAAAAAAAACGTTAATATGTGTGTATATTTTTTAAGGTTCTTTACCTGGAACGATTACGGCGCATCAACTTACAAGTTCAATTAAAAACAAATGCACGCCTGAAGAAGTGTTCATGATTATTAAAGATCTTCCAAATCCTTTGCAAGAAGAAGATAGTTGAGTTTTTTATTTTTATGTTTAATTTGTTCTTAATCAAATATCTGCGCACTATTTCAGGTGAACCAACTTGCAATCCTCTTAAGATCGACGTCTTCGTACAAACTTTGCTTTTCTTGGGCAGCAAATCCATCTCTCATACGTTTGCAGCGATTGCTAAGTGAGTTCCGTATTGTGTATATTTCTATTTTTTCAGTGGAATTATAATAAATGTTTTTGCTTTAGGTTTCACTACGTATTTAAAACGTTGGCTACAACAGAAGAAGCACAAATTTGCGTTTTAAGGAACTTATTTGAACTGTGGCATCAGCATCAACAGGTGGAGTACAGCTCAAATGTTTAGCGTTCGCATTAAAATATTTTTTTCGTATTATTCCCAGATGATTGTGATTTTAGTGGACAAAATGCTGAAAACGCAGATCATTGAGTGCTTTGCGGTTGCTAATTGGATTTTTTCCACTGATATGAAGCCCGAGTTTACGAAGTAAAGTTCGATTTTAAATTTATAGTGTGTTTTCATTTATCGTCTGATTCCGTTTTAGACTTTACGTTTGGGAAATTCTTCATTTGACAATTCGTAAGATGAACAAACACGTGAATAAATTGCAGAAGGAAGTTGATGAAGCTAGAGAAAAGATGACTAAAGTAAATTTAAAATTTAAAATACCGTATATCAATTTTTTGACTTTTTAAATAATATGTTAGGGTGAAACCGATGACAAAATGATGGAAGGAAGTGGGGACGGTAGCCCGGTTGGTGAAAAAGACAAACCGACAGAAGAAATGATTGAGAGAATGGAAGAACGCTTGGAAGCAGCACAGTCGGACCAGAAGAATCTTTTCTTAATCATATTTCAGGTTTGGTGCTTAATTGTGAGCGTTATTTTGACTAAACTTTTACGAAATGTTATCATATTTTAGAGATTTATAATGATTCTTACTGAACATATTGCAAAACGTGAAGCGGAGTCACAGGATTCGAACACATTTTGGTATAAGTGGACAATAGGCAGACTGCAGCAGGTGTTTTTAACGGTAATATATTACAGAAAACTGTCTTTTCATTGGTTAATTGCGTCATATTAACATTTCAGCACCACGAACAAGTTTTTAAATACATTAGCACTTTAGAAACGTTGCTTTTCACCAACGATACAGATCCTCATATTCTTCAAGTATTTCACCAATTTACATCGCTTCGCTCGTGAAATATACCTTTATTAAATAAACCTGAAGTTTACTGAACCTTGTGTTTCGTTATTAATTTAAAACGTAATGACAACAGTTAGAATTATGGTGTCACTTGATTATTTATTTCAACGCCTTCCCTTTGCTTGCTGCAAATATAATCTTGAAAGAGGAAATAATGTAGACTTACCATATTTTCTTCTCGTCAACCCAGGACATTTTTGCAAATTTCCTCTCTCAAACTGGGATATATGTAAATTCCTCTCTTAAACCGGGACATTCTTGAAACCAGGTCAGGAATGAAAAAGCATTTCGAAATTATGGCATTTTTACTTCAAAACATACTAGTGAACACTAAATGATTCATTTAACAGAATACAAATGTTAAATTACCGAACGAAACAATAAAATAGCACACAATCGAATATCAATGCATTACAATATCAGACTTAGTATTTTTGACTGCTGTGAACTTTAAGCAGGAACGACTTGTCGTTTTTAACTCGTTGAATTGAATGCTGGTTATGTCAAGATTTAACTTGCAGTACAATAATCCTCTTACTGTTGCTTCCGTCATTTGACTTCTTTCTTGTGACCACACATTGTTCATGATAGAATAAACACTCGACTGGAGTAGAAGTTCTTGGCAAGCAAAACACATACTCATAAGATTACTGAGATTACTGAGATTCTCCTTAAAATGGTTGAAGAGTTGAATCCACTTTTCTTCACAACTTATATTGTTAATCGTCCAGATATCAATATTTGAAGACCAAAACGTTTTCGCTAGAACTACTTCATCGAACAATTCATCCACGTGAATTGTAACATTTCCAAGTATTCCATTAATTTTAACAGCTGATGAGTCAATTTCAGACCATGTTATGTCACTGTTATTTATCCATACAAAACACTCACCACCGCCAAAACTATTTTCTCACAACTCAATTTTTACAATCTATGTCTGTCGTACATTAAGAAATTTATTCATTGTTTCATCAGCACGAATGTAACCTTCGTCCTGTAACGCTTTGAACAATGTTTTTGCTCCTTGTGGTATAAAATTATTGGGAACACAGATTTGGTTCGAAAGAATTGGTTCGAAAGAATTGGTTTGAACCGTACTTAGTTCGAACGGATTTGGTTCGAACCGTATTTGGTTCGAACGGATTTGGTTCGAACGGATTTGGTTCGAAGCGTACTTGGTTCGAACGGGAATTAGTTCGAACCGTACTTGGTTCGAACGGGAATTGGTTCGAACAGTAGTTGGTTCGAACGGGAATTGGTTCTAATAGGAATTGGTTCGACAGTATTTGGTTCGAATCGTAATTAGTTCGAACAGGATTTAGTTCGAATGTGACTTGGGTCGAAAGCGAAGTAAGCGGAAAAAAGCGTTTATGGTTTAAACACGTCTGTTCCGCAAAGGTAGCGCATTTGGGAAGTGGCGTATCTAAGCCTCGTAATCACGAGACAACAGATAACATTTGTCAATTATGACGAAGCCCTTAGTGATTACCGATTGGCCAAGATGTTGGTGATTTTGTGATTACAGTATTTTAATTGGTAAATATTGAACAAAATATGGTTTCAATCGTAAATTCAAATTGTACTAATCTTTCGTGAGTAATTTGATTTGATTTAATAACTGTACCGTGGTTAGCATCTTGTAACGTGGGATTTTTTTTAATAACCACTGCCATGTTTACATTGTTTTGCTACGGTTGATACTGTACAGAGGTTTGAGAACAATTGACTATTTTCGCGGTACTTGATTGAATTTTACCCTCTTTGTGCACGCTAACAACAATTAGTTTAGCCTGATAGAAATTTCAAGTTTTTTGCTCATTTTGCATACAGACTGATAAAACAACCACATAAATAATGCGTTGTGTTGGTTGCTACATTAAGTCTGATTAAAGCAATAAGGATACTACTTTGTTTTGTGCACAAAGGATTAATAATGCTTTATTTTTTTTAATTTATTTATGATTCAAACATTATTCACGCATACAACACGACCTTGGCTAAGTTGTCAACTTCCGCGACATTCATCAATGAATGCATGCTTACTGATAAGAGTGATCCGTAGAAAGTAGAACACTGGGTCGGTCAATTTTACATTTAGGTTGAAACGATCTGTGCTGAAGGGTTGAGCAAGGGGGGCGGTTAATGAGTAAAATATTGGTATTGTCGAGATTCATGAATTCCTGAACTAAGAAGTTTGTTTTTCCAACATTACCTGAAAAACTTTCTTATGAAATTTGCATGAAAACTGTAAAATTTATACAGCAGAACAATGTTTCATGGATGTCGAAAAATTTCACGAATTTAAACCTTTACTGTTCAATAAAATTGCAAATTTTTATTTACAAGCGACATTTCCCAATTTGAAAAAAAGGAAAATACTTATGTGGTAATTGCGTATGCTCTATTCCAGAAGGGGCAAGGGTAGAAGGGTTGTGGTAGGGGGAAGGAAAAAGACAATGAAGGGATTAAGGGATCAACAACCCTTATATTCGAAAAAGCCATAAAATAAAAATAACATTTAAAAATTTTTAAGGATTGATTATTTTTCAAAACAAATGATTTAGTTCATTTTAAAATTAAAAATGCTCTATTTTTATATAAATTTTTTTTATTAAAATGTAAAATCATACTATTTTAGTAATTTAACCACATGATTACATGAGTGAGGCAGAGCCATTAGAATAATGTATGTATTACATTTGAATAACACACTTCATATGAAAACATAGCATTTTTAATTTTAAAATGAACTAAATGAAACTCGAGAAATCTCTCGTAAACAATTCGAAAACTTTCAAGTTCAAACTTAAATTTTCTAAAAAAATAAATTTTTTAATGGAAATTGATATCAGTATATCCAAACGTTTCACTAAAATGATTACCGGTATTCAAAATTAACACAAAAATCCCCGCCATGCAGAACAATTTAGTATTGATTTTTGAGTGGGTATGTAAAAACTGTGTTGGGAATCTTGTGTCATTATAATTACATCACAGTCCTTAATTTCACATTTAGTCATATTCACTCTGAAAGTTATATTAACCTCCATATTTTACTAGTAACGACAAAAAATCGGTCGCTACATGTTCATCACTTCAAGCAATTATTTTCTTCAACTCACGTCGATTAACAGAGTTCAC